>OY744497.1:8954336-9154050 GCA_963556185.1 Pseudopediastrum boryanum | reverse complement strand
CAGGGTTTGACCAGGAGCAGCTTGAAGCCAGAATTTGTTGAGGCTGCCAAGAATGTTGTGTTGGGTAGCACAGAAGTCAAGTGCATAGATAGGCTGAAGCAAGTGCTCCACCGTGGTACCAGCAGTTAGGGTCACTGTGTCAGCGGTTTTACATGGTCCATGTGCAAGACTATGGTAATGTAGTATGCTACTTATGCAGCTGATGTACATTATGTTTATTTCAGGCCGGTAGTTTTGGCTGCTGCTGATCTTTTCTACTCAGGCTCAATGGACATTGGTCAGTGGTGGGTGATAAGATCACACCAGATCACCACTGCAATGTGCTTGGGAGCAGATAACATACCTGCCGAGATTGGTGATATAGGTACTATCTCTTTTCTTGAGAGTGAAGCGCAGTTTCAGTGTCCCAGCCGGAGGGATGTTCAGCAATTCAGGCGGAGTATCACTTCCCTCGGGCACTGCCACCGGTTGGATAAGCTCCTGAGCTATTGCAAGCTCCATTTGCATTACAATCTAAGGGAATAGGCTAAAGCGTGGTGCTCACAAGTGCTGGGGCCAGAGAGCTTGCTCGCCATGACACCCTTGCTAACCTAGAAGTAAGCGCGCATTACGAGATGTGTGACCTCAAACCCTTCTAAAAGTATACAAACTTTGTTTGTGTCCAGCTGCGACAACGCGGGAGGTATCAAATTACGCCTACAGCCGGATGGACATACCCTGCAATAGGCAGTGGATGTGGGGCTTTAACGGAGTCTGGGGCCTTCCTACGGAGCGCCCATCACATCAACCTTTGATCATACCACATCCTTGCTCAGAATCAATGGTTTCTGCGATAGCGAAAGGGCTGTAGTGGCGCCGCAAGGCAGTTGGTGCTTGCGGACAGACCCTGCGGTGCCGATTTGCCCTGCGTTGCTAACCCCGAGTATATAGGGTATAGACTAGTTACCCCTGCCACCACATGTGGCACTGCAGTCACTACAAGTAAACAGACGACGCCCTCTGATGCCATCTCACTTCTATGCTTCATCCTGCGGGGATGCCCATAACGAATCAACGCATCTGTGCATTAAAGGTTCCACTGCCTGCTCCACCCACATGCCGCTTATCTGCGGTAGCCAAAGCCGGGTCCTGCACACCACTTGGTCCAGTCGTAGATACGCTGCTATAAGTTTGACACCCACAAGCATTGCCGATGCCGCACTGGGGCCGAGCTCCTGGTCGGCTGATGCAGCTGCTCCATAAGATCGGTAGCCATCCTTCGAGCAGCCACTCACCATGCCTTCACCCTCTGCAAACGCAAACAGCCATGCTCAGTAGGCCCATCGTACGTGGGATGATGCCGTCCTGGCGCTAGACTGCTAGCAGTTTCCACAAGCTCACACCACGCGTCTGCTTCAGGGCGATCTACCTTGCAACCTGCTACAGCAATGCTCTTCATCAAGCGCAGCTAGAGGACGCAGCGTCCCATCCTCGGTAAGAGGCAAGCCAGGTTGTTCTAAGAGCATCACAGTACCCATGCCATTATGGCCCCTGCACCCAGCAGAGAAACCGCTGAGGACCCCAAACAAATCACGAATCTATATATATATCTTGAACCCTGTACAGTTGCAATGACCCGTTTTCATATGCTTCCTGCAGGCACATCAGCTAGCAGCAGCGGCTAGTTCCAGCTGCCAGCACTTGCAGGGTTTTGCCCCTGAATCCACATCACCCCGGGGCCCAGAACCCCAGCCCTGGCAATCACCCTACTTCCATTACCAGCAGCAGCAGCACCACCACCAAACGCAGCAACAGCAGCAGCAGCAGTGGAAGCACGGTTGTTCATCGCCCCATGCAGCCTCTCCCTTGCTGCTGAGCAGTAGCTGGCAGTGGCAGCAGCAGCAGTTGCACTGGCTACAGCCGCAGCAGCTACAGCAGTGGCGAGGCCTGCTAGGGGCGCGCTCCAAGAAGCCGGCTAAAAACTATCAGAACCACAACACACAGAAGCCGCCAAAGATCAAGATGAAGACACCAAGGTAAGCATGCTGGAAACTAGATACACAGAAAAGTGCCACTACATGATTCTCCCTGGGATTGTTCTTTTCTCCTGGTATCGTACCTGATATGTATATGGTGAAGAGATCTTCTGCTGTGTTTTGAAATATGTCATAGCAAAAGCGCCGTCGGCCCTGAACCTTCAGCGGCGAAATGCTCCAGGCCAATGACCATCGGAAGCCTTGTGGCTAAAGTAACAGCAGCAGCAGCAGGGGCAACAACAGCTTCGTTGGCCAGATTTTAGATGGGGTTGAGGACATTACTTGCTAAATTGCAATGTACTGCACGGCGACACCTTTTCCAACATCTGCACTTGCTGGCAGTGTCTTCACTGACCCTTATATAACCAACTTGTCTGGCTTGTCTTGCTTGAGACCATATTCAAAACGATGAAAAGGAAAGGAAAGACATGCATTCAGTACATGTTTTCACCTCACAAACAACTTCAGCAATGGGAACTGTTCTCTGTGTTATCTCCCTGTGCTCTTCCTCAGTGCTGCCAAGCGTCGTATCATTGTGGATCCTGAGGGCGTCTTCTGGCGCTACCAAGCCGGACGGCGACACAAGCGTGTGAAGAAGAGCGCACGTCGCATGCAGCGTCTCAAGGGTTTAGTGCCTGTGCATGTCAGCCTGGCACGCAAGCTGCGGAAGATGGGCTACAACAGACGCTGGTGGTACAATCAGAAGAGCTGAGGGGTGTTTGTTCTTTGTGGCTGTAGCTGCTTGGGGTTGGTGCAGCAGCAGTAGCAGGGTGGTGTGGTGTGGGATGGTGTAGGACTGTTAGCAGTTGGGTTAGAGGGGCTTGCCGCAATGGGAGCAGCAGTGAGTGATGGCGGGAAGGGAGGAGTGGCGGCAGCATACTGTAGCTGGAGAGCAGAGCAGTAACCAATGCACATAATGTCACTCGCTGTTCTAACTTGAAAATATAAAACAATGCAATGAGTGCTGGTGTGGCTGTCCAGGTCATCTGGCCATGGTAGCTAGTCCGCGCTACCAACGGCAGTCACCGCTCTGAGTTTTAATACCTTTACTCGCTCTCACACTATTGACAGGTTTGTTGAGCTCATGTCAGCCGCGCTTCCCGGCTACAGATATGTGCAGTGTTGTATGGGAGGGCACTGGTCGGGCTACAGCAGCAGATAGAAGTGTTGGCCATAGTGGTAGCGGCTGTAGCCAATGTATGGCCTAAGACAAAATGTTGGCAGTAGCAGGGGCGAGAGTACTTAGTTACTGGGGATGCTAAGGGAGCAACTGCAGTCATAGGGACGATTAGGGAGTTGCAGTCCAGTGGTTATGGGAGGAATTGCAGCAGTACTGTAGCTTTCTTAGAAGATGGGCTACAGGGGGGCCGGGGTGGAGGCACAGTCAGAAACTGAGGGTGGAGCCAGCACATCGGTATTGGACGGTTTACTTAAGTCCTGTGCATGAGATATATTGGTTGGATATTGGTTGCATTAACTAAAGGCTGCCAAAGTATAATATGTGTGTGTGAGGCCCGATCAGCTGTTTTCAGTGAGTACATCCGGCTGTCAGTGATTAGTGTAATCAGTGCGGATGGATTATCTCAGTATTGTCGGCCTTACTTGGGTATACTGGCACCCTAATATTATACTTCGCAGCCATTCACAATGCTGGCGCATTGTCGAGTTTGCCCCAGTGCTGCCGATGGGCCCCATCGGACCCGGGTGAGACCATCGGATCCGCTTTCAGAGCGTGTTGCAACCCGCAATGCTCCTGTAATGAGAACTAGTAGTATATAATGTCGGGGTATAAATCAATTAGAGATCGTTCGTGATTCCGATAGGGTAACAAGTGGCTGGGTGAAGCTGTCCTACACTGCGAACCCTCAGTGGCGTGCACGGTCCCACCGGGCCGAAATAGCGAAGGCTAAGACTGGACGACTTCTGCCAAATTGCGCACACATAAACTGGGTGTATTGACTAAAAGGCACAAGCAGCAGTTTTCTTACAAACCATGTCCATACAAAAAGCGTCCATCCCTCCCGACTCGATTGATCGGTAATAACAAACCAGGGGTGCCAGCATTACACCCACTCATTTTACAGAGGCGTCAGTCAACACCTCGAACAGGACACATCATGACAACAGTAGACCCAAATCAAAACGCCAGGGTGTCTCACCCTCCGCCCAAGCTACCATCCGATGTAGCCATCATCAAACCATGCTTGCTTATAGCAACAGCCAATGCACTTTATCCTCTAGCAAAAGGCCTTGGCTAACAGACAACCAGTGTTAGTGCGCCGACATCCAAATCAACATGCTTTTGCACCAAGCAAATGCCACGAACGCCGCACATGCACAGCCCTACTTAAGCCTTACCACTCATCACAGACACCATTATGCAGATCTCGGCAAAACTGCCTGTAATAAGGAATATCTAGAGTGCCATAGACCAACAAACATTTATTTCCAGACCTAAATTGTACCATTAGCCATTAGCCACTTAGCCACATATGCAAGAAGGGATTTCCCCCCTTCTCTGCGTAGTTCTCTCTCTCTCTCTACCATTAGCCACTTCATGCATCAAGCATGCTCAAAAAGCAAAGTCTAGACAAAGTCTCACATACATACACAATCCAGGACCGCCCATACATACCCTCAAACCCGTCACTGTGCATGCAAATTTCCAGATGGAAGGACCCAAAGGGGGAACTCCCTCCTGCTGATTTCTCTTTGTCACATGCAAATAGCCACCCAGCCCAAGAGTACTCAGTCAAGCACTTTTGGCAAACCCAGCGGACTTAGACCCATATGAGTGGGCACACAGAGGGTGGCCCATCAAAACAAGAGCAGACGTAGATCACATGATCATGAAGTATCCTGAATATGCACGGGATGGAGAAGCTGATAGAGGATCAGCTCAGAACCATAACATGATTGCGATGACCAAAGTGATTGATTGATTGATTGATTGATGACCAAAGTGACACTGCTTCAGACAAAGCAGGGATGAAGGGGGTGAGGGCAGCAGCTTTGCACAGCAGCGCCATTCTAAAAATGTTAACTCCTGTCCTACCAGCACCAAACAGACTAGATGCACATAGTCACACTGGAAACAGCATCATTCACTAACATTAAGCTCCCGACTGCCTAACCGTGCTGAAAACACAGACAGTAATTGAAAACACAGACAGTATCTGAAAACACAGACAGTAGCTGCTCTATGACAGTAAAGGAGCGCTTTCATGCGCAACTCGCCAACCGCTTCACACCTGCATCCCAGTACCAAACATCAAGCCTTCTGCGCTAGGGGCCACACTTGGTGGGGTGACTGCGCTCTTCCCATCACCCTTTCCACCTACCATATGACCAGGCATATTCATGAACACTTCCACAAACACCCCCTCACCAGCACTGCTCAATCTTCCATGCAGAGCACCAGCAGCAGCAGCTGCTGCCAAGGCTGGTACTGTGCTTTCACATGTTGGCACAACCTGAGGACTGACATGCTCGCAGCAAAGGAGCTCGTCACTGTCAGCAGTCTCACAGCGGCGCACATAGCACAAATACCCCACCATGTACACTGTAAGCCACATGCTTGCCCAGACGCTGTAATAGGTATGCAGCACAGGGTTGATTAGACCACACCTAAACAGCAGCACATGAGCTAGGGGAAGCTGCCAGGCATGACGCAAGCTGATCCGTCCAACTACCCAGGAACTGATCTGCAGGCCTGATGAAATTGTCACCCATGATGTAACGTCCATGAGCAGCTCCCTGATCAGAGGTGCGATTACCTTTGAGGATAGCTGAATGATAAGAGGTGCCCAATATAGAGCACAGCACACCCACAGGAAGGTAGCGGCCTTGTCCAGGAAGGAGCTGGCAGGGTAAGCTTGGCAGGACTTGCACGATGTTGTGTGGCCTGAACCATGGCCCAGGCCCTGCAGCCTTAGCAGGGCTGCAAAGGCTTGGCAGGCCCCCAGGCACGACTTGGCAGCAGTGCACACATAGTCCAGGACCCTTCCTGTGAAGTCAGTGGGTGTCTGGGTTGCAGCGATGGTGTCCATGGGGGCGTTGCTGTGCTGGATGATAGCTGTGCTGCAGAAGAGGGCCATGGAGACGTAAGCTGCTGCTGCTATGAATAAGGCTGAGCACAGGAGGTTCCTCCAGATGTGGTCAGGGGTTTGGCTCGTGATGGCCAATACATCAAAACCTGGATCAGCTGCTGGGGGAGCTCCAGCTGACTGGGGGCTGCTGCTGCTGCTGGTGATGGTGATGGGCAAGCTGCTGCCACTGCTGCTGCTGGTGAAGTGGAGGCCTTGAGGTCCAAGTGCTTGTATGAAGGCAAGCTCGTTAAGCAGGTCCTGAACTGTTTCCTCTAATGGCTCAAAGCCGAGGTCCATACGGGTGAGGTCTGTTGCTGTCCCGCTTTCTGTCTTCTTGCTGGCCGGGATGGCATTTATTGTGTGTGACAGAAGCGAAGTCGCCAGCAGCATCAAGAAGCACTGCAGCCCAGGGACACCCCGCCTTGCCCTCGTCTGTAGCATCGTGCTGCCGTGACCAATGTTTGGCGATGGACAGGGAACTGCTGCTGCTTAACACCTACAAGACACACGGACAGACTATGTTATACTTATGACGTCGCCAAGGCACATGACACCATCGCAGCGACTAAGCTTCATGTTGCTGAAGGAGCCCATGGCACGCAGACGGACTCGTACATCCCAATCACAGAATCAATGACAATATGCCTACCATCAACATACTATATTAGCCTGCGTTGGCAGGTGCCAAGAACTGCTTTCAGCCGCTGAATGATGCCCCAGCGAGAGGAACGCCTCATCATCAAGGGCTGTTGCGAGAAAAGCTAAGTGCAAGCCTATATTATACTGGGCTTACCTGCTCTTTTTCAGCCTTCCGTAGACGCTGCTGAGAAGTGAGTGTCCAGAGTAGGCAAACTAACAAATAGAGCCGCTCCGCTTCGTTTAGCTGTGTCGATCGAGTATCGAGTATCACGGCACAAGATAGCTAAGGCAATGTGCTAATGTTCATAGTAAGCCATCTACAGACCCATGACATGGGAATGATGTACCTCATAGGCTCTTGCATGCTTCTGAGACCCGCTCTTCCTGTGCTGGTCACCCGTGGAGTCAGAGTCACCCGCCCGCTCAACGATGCCTGGCGGCGCAGGGCTTGCCCGCTCACGTACAAAACAGGCCCAAGCCCAATATAAAATGCACTTATACGGTACGGTAGATGCTATTGTGGGCTCTTCTACCACGTTACACCAAACCAGATGTGAGGACACATATCAACATTGCAACATGCAGCCATCCACCCAACAGAAGCCTCCAAGCATAATCCATAGGAACCCCATGACGCTGCCAAGAGCATGCCACATTACAGTGGCGGCCTTCATTATATACACTTCCTTCAGGCCCCACCCTTGGCTAGCAGGATTACACGTCCCCACCCCTACCTAAAGATAGCACTTGCCCGTGCTGCCTAGGCACCCATGCTCAGAATGAGTCACAAACATCTTTCAAGACCATGTACCTCAGCCCTATAGTCAGGGCGCCCATCAAACCAGCACCACGCCCTAGATGCCCGAGTTCCCCCTTGCCCTGTTGCGGACCCTCGGGCCCTCCTGATCCTTAAACTGCTGCTGCTTTTACCACTAACTACAACCTAACTTCCAACGCCTCCCCTCCCGCCTCCCTCTCCCTCCCTTCTTCATGCCGCAGCTCCACTTGTCTCCTCACTCTCTGAGCCTCCCTTCGCCGACAGCAGCACAACTGCCCCGACTGCCCGCTGCAGCCTCTAACCCATTCTTTGTTGCAATGCCCCAGCTGCTCCCTCCTTCCCCCCCCCCCCCATTCCCCAATGCCCCTGCTGTGCTGCTCCTCAATACCCTGCTGTCCTCTGTAGACTCTTGCATGTCCTATCGTAGCTCAGCAGAGTCCTGCAGAGGCTCTGATACTGCGAGGGAAAGCCTGCTGCCATTGCTGATGATGAAGCTCATCCTCTGCTCCTGTTTGGTCCGTCATGTGCCACCACCCTAAACCCCCACAGCTGCTGCTGCTGTTGGTGCCACATCTACTCCTGCTATTGCTCTCCTGCCTCACCTACTCCTGCTGCTGTTGCCCCCCATCTAGTGGATGTTATTGACACATGTGTGGTTGCACCAGCTGCAACAAGGGCTCCTTCCACCACCACCGCCAATTGCTGCTGCTGCTGCTGGCATGTCCAACTCATGCTACTGGCAGAGCTGCTGTTTGCACCAGCTGGTACTGCTGCCGCCGCTGCTATTGCTCTTGTGTGGGCTCCTGCTTCACTTGTCCCCATTAGCCCATGTTATTCCTTGGTGTGGTTGTACCAGCAGCAGCAAGGACTCCATGGGCTGCTCTCGCAACTGCTCCTTACAGGCCTTCGCCACCAGCCAGTGCTGCTGCTGCTTCTGGGCCTGCTGGGGCTGTCCATGTTGCTGCTGCTACTGCTGAGCCTTCTCCACCAACCAGTGCTGCTGCTGCTACTGCTGGGCCTGCCGGGGCTGTCCATGTTGCTGCTGCTGCCCATGTCCCTGCTGCTGCTACTGCCCATGTTGCTGCTGCTGCTGCCCATGTCCCTGCTGCTGCTGTTGATGCTGCTCTATCCAGGCCATGCTACTGGCAGAGGTGTTGTTGCACCAGCTGCAGGAGGCTCTCAATCTGTTCCTCCTGCAACCGCTCTTCACAATCCTCTACTAGCAGATGAACCTCCACTGGGGTTTTAGGCACCGCGTTCAGCACTTGCAAAACCTCAGCCTTGGTTAAGTTGAAGGGCTGGGGACAAGCAGCAGAAGGCAACAGGGCAGGGAAAGCTAAGCCGTGAGAGATAGAAACTGAATGCACGTGTGGTTGCAAGAGTAATCAGCGCCTAGATTGGAGGCCATACATGGATTGCCATCCCCAACAAATGGCTGTAAAAGGCACAGGAGCCATTCAAGGTTCCAAAGGAAACAGCGAACATACTGTTAACCCAGGGAAGCATTATCTGTCATATTGGATGGAACTTTCCAAGACTTCACAACAGGGAAAGAGCTAGATGGTCTACTGGTAAGTGGCAATAAGAATATGTGGCCCCAATCAACAACTCTAACATACAGACAGGGCTGACAGATATCAAGCATCATTCCGGTTGAACCCATACACGACAGCATGTTGAAAAGACCTCGTCTTGCAGGGCCCTCGGGATGAAGACAGGGTAGAGCGCTGCAATCAATTAACCAGAAGGCAAGTCCGCTGTCCTTGAAACAAGATTCCCAGCAAGACCGTCAGACACAGGAAAGCGCCTTCCAACAGAAGCTCCTTTCTACAAGACAATAATCCCCAGCCGAATGCATTACCTAGAGTATCCCATACCTTAAGTGCCTCCAGGAGTGCTGCAACTTGCTGGCGTGACTTCTGTGATGCTGTTGGTCCTGGCTGACGAGTGGTCAGTGCCTCATATACCTAGCAAGCGGAACACAGGGTGTGGGGGGTGGAGTTGGGGAAGGATCAGGTAAGCAGGATTTTGTGCTTGGCAACAACTGAATAACACATCATTTCCCTCAATGTCGTAGCTAACCCTGCAAATGACATGGAAATGTCGCTTCCGTGTAGTGGTGCAATAGCGGATGATGGGTGTAAACCCTCTGTTGTCTTGAAAAAAAATAGACATAGCCGAATAAGGAAGTGACGAAAACGTTGGCCGCTGGCAATTGGGACCTATTGATCCACTCCGGTAGAGAGCTGTGCCTCGATGTTGCCAAGGAGATGGTCTACTACCAAAGCTGTGTGGCTATAATGCCTTTGCATGTCGCTTTGCTGATAAGGATTGATGCTTCTTGGCAGCTACTCACTGCGCGTTCAGATGGCTTGGCTTTGGCGTTGGGACCTGAAACATCAGCACCCTTCTCCTTCAGAACCTGTGAGAACAGACCACTGCCTTAGTTATCGGAGGTCGGTGGAGACGGGAGGTGCTACTATCAATGCTGCTGGTGAAGCTGCTGATGGTGGTTGACAGAGCCAAGGGCAGGGTCTGCTGCAGCTACTCATCCTGCTGCAGCTGCTGCTGCCGCCTGTGGCTGTATTGTCCTCAGCGGTGCTGAGTGCTGACCGCTGCTGCAGATCCTGCTCTTGGTGTCCAGTCAGCTTCAATTACATCACATATCATGAACATTGTGCATCCCAAGACAGTGCATGCAATGCCAATGCCAGCAGAAGCGATCCTGGGCAAGCTGGCTCTGCATGGGGTTGGTGTATAAGAGCTCTGGTTTGCTGATAAGCCATTCCACCCCCGCACCTGAACAACCTCTATATTGGTAAGCAACGCAGCATTTGCTTCCAAGCTGCAAGAGGGCAAGAGCCTTAGCTGTCGTTCTGTACTAAACCAGTGGCGCGGGGGAGGCAAAGAGCCTTACATTTTCATACTATCTCCATAGGCAGAACACTACATCATTTACTAGCTGGCGCGCATATGAAAGTCGCGGCTGGTACTCCAGCAATGGTTTTGTACGCTTGAATTCAGCATATGAAAGTCGCGGCTGGTACTCCAGCAATGGTTTTGTACGCTTGAATTCAGCCAGTCAGGACATGTCTGACGCCAACGCGCCCTTCTCGGTCAGGACCGCGCTTCAACTCATACGAACGCACCTTAACAGTGCTTGGAGGGCCCATTATGCCAAAGCAAACCAAGGTATAGCGCAGGCCGCATGCAGAATGCCTCAGGTCACCGTACTGCCCAGAAGTGGGGCGGCGCGGTGCCAGTGTCCTGCCCAGTCTTCTGCCCAGAAAGTGCTCATGATTGAATATCCTTCTTGCCGAGACGTAGCGGTCGCATAGCTAGTTGCGAAGTTTCTCAATCCGTTGCTGCAGAAAGACGTTTTAACACTGGTCCCTCAGCACCACAGCACCCTCAGCACCACATTTACAGCCCCTGCCGCTAAGCAGTGTATGTTATGAACACAATTCTTCCCACAGAGACATGCGCACACACTCTGTATGTATGGCACCCAACAGTGCTATGATGTAAGCAGGGACAACACGAGACGTGTTGCAGCAAACACTGTTCTTAGGCCCTGTCTGAATGTTCTTAGATCACCTATTCAGGATCTAACGACAAGCTTGAAACCCGCTCTTAATCGAAAACATTGTCAAGCTCACAAAGTTTTGGTGAGTTGGTTAAAGCTGCAGCCCAGTGATAGCAGTGGCCCCCAGCTTTCCATACTGTTCCATGACATGAGGAGCATGAAGGCCCTGTGAGGGCTCATGTAATCTGCCAGCATGGACAGATGGACTTCAATTAGTGACCAGAATCAGACACCCCTATCTGCCAGCATGGGCAATGCGAGGACCTTAATACTTGACCAGAATCAGGTACACCCAACTGAGCAAGCTTCAGTGACTACAAAGAGCTTCCCTCTCTGCTGCCATGGCACAGAAAGATCTCATTAATCTCAGGCGCCAGTGGAGCGCTCCACTCTCTTTCGTAAGTGGGCGGCTGGGGTTGTTACCAAAACAAAAATAAACCAAATGCAGATGGCAAGATGTGCCGGAAGCGGTGCTTCGTGGATCAATGGATCAATCTTCTCGGCTTAGATTAACCCGCTGAGCAGTGTTTTGGCTATGACTGGACAGCAGAAAAGGTATCATTCCATGCAGCAGCAGGAGCAGCAGCAGCAGTTCAACAGGCAAGAAGACAAGATTTAACTTGCCATCTCACCACTGCAAACAGAGGGAATAGAGCTTGCACTCCTCCTCCCTCCATGTGCATAACATGTGGGATTTTGTCAGCACACTACATGGTTCTTGCTTCTCTAGCAGTCTACCATGCAACATCCTGCAGTCCTGTGGTGGCCAGAAGACTTTACCTATTCATAGCAATCCTGAAGCATGTGCAATGTCAGTCTTCAACTAGCAAGTGGCTCTTCCTGCTGCTGCTGTTGCTGCTATGACCCTATCATGCTGTCAACGGCCTGTTTACCGAAAAAAGAGCTTTGGTTGCTGAGCAGGACTTCATCAGATCCATGTCTGGAGTCATATCTCCGTGCTTCACACAATGTGGTGATTGCCATGTGGCCCTTCACTCCAGGAGCCCTTACCAATGCTTCATTCGTCACACTTAACCTGTACCAGTTTGCACAGCAGACAGCCCCTGAATTTGCAGCTGCACTCCAACGATAGCACATCCGCTAGATTCTTCACGCAGTGGTGGCTTCACCAGGACTGCATAGCTTTCAGGTAGATTTTGTAACACTGCTGTCATGCAAACCAGCAGCACATCGGTCCTTCTTAGCGGGATGCTGGATTCTACCGTTGGATTCTTTGGGCCTGACCTTTCCTTCCGTGCCCCTTTGCCTCTAAATTTGCAGGCGGTAACGTGCATTCCATGGATGTCGTCTGCACCATGCATCAGCGTACGGTTGCCGTCCTGGCAAGCACTGATCGCGGAAGGGACAACGCACAGGTGTGTCCACGTGCGGTCTGCAGCTTGATTCCCAGGTGACTCGCAGAGGAGGTTCGGGCACGCTCGCTTCGTGCGCTAACTGTACCGCCTCCAAGGCAGTGATATCAGTACAGCTCATCAGCTGCAATCCGCCGAAGGCCGGCCGGTCAGCATCCTCTCAGTAGAAAAGCAGCAGTACAAGGATGTGATGCTTGTCGTATAGGTCTCGGAGGTTTTGCTTGTCACTACCTTGCTCTGGTGATGGTCATGATGACGCTGAAAAACAGGTGGGTGGTTGTCAGTTGGTCCAATGCGGCTAGCGGTTCTTTGCCAGATTCCACCGGGGCCATGCTGTGCATTTCGTTTCATTTCCCACCAGCCTAGGTATATAAGGCTGCTTTGACATTCTTGGCTCAACTACCTGCATTGTCCTGCATTCTGCAGCTGTGTCGCTTTAAAGTTTACCGAAACGCGTTGTGCCTTCGGAACCGCTTTCTGTGAACAGTTCGAGTGCGTGATCCCCCTTTGCACTGCTAAGGACTAACAAGATGCTGTCTGCCGTCTCCAAGGCTGTGGCCCCCGCCAATGCACGTGCTGGTGCACCTCGCTCCGCCCTGTGCGTCAGTCGCGGCCGGGTTGCCTTGAAGGTGTCTGCCTTGCGGTCCAACCGCAACAACAGGGTGAGTGCATTTGGCTTTCACGGCTTCCAAAAGCATATGCTATTATGGCTTGTTAAGTACATGCAGCCAGATCACCAGATCGTAGTTAACATTGCGTATCCACTGCACGCCATGGCACGCCACGGCACATGTGATTTAAGCTTTACCACACAGAAGGACACTGAGCCTACAGCACATTTGAGCAAATTGGCACTTAAACCCCCATGTCCATGTATGTGCAACGTTGCCTACGCTTTCAGAGCATTATGGCGCCTTGGGATTGGTGACGCGTCCGAACAGCTCACAGTGCATTCTTGCTGTGTTGGTGCCTTTGATCACTGCAGGGGGGCAGGAACGTCCAAGAAGTTGCCGACAAGACTGCCCGGAAGGGCCAGAACATTGTTGGCAAGAACCCCAAGCAATGTAAGTCGGTGATCTAAATCCCTGCGTGTCTAGTCTTCATGTACTGCTGATAGCAATGCAGCAGTTCTAAGTATGCTGCGCTTGCCAGGACAAGAGCCAATGCATCCCCCCGGGTTGGGGGGCACAAAGTTACCTTTGGATGATCAGGCAGCTATGCATTATCTGATACCTCCTATTCAGGCAGATAATTGCTGATGGCAGAAACAGTTCCAGCTGATTCTTGCAGACATCACAGCACTGAGGTAGGAATGCAGCTGAAACATGCAGGTTCACTACGCTGAATGTGCCACAGCATGGTTTTGCTCAGCTACCTGTTGTGCCAGTGTGCTGTGCTATCTGTCCATACCAGGGCTTGCATGTGTCCCGTCTCTTCTACACTCCTGAAGTATTTCCA
The DNA here is from genome assembly GCA_963556185.1 of Pseudopediastrum boryanum. Lineage (NCBI taxonomy): Eukaryota > Viridiplantae > Chlorophyta > Chlorophyceae > Sphaeropleales > Hydrodictyaceae > Pseudopediastrum > Pseudopediastrum boryanum. The sequence continues at coordinate 9,140,113 of OY744497.1, read as the reverse complement.
TGTTAACTCAATCGTGACCTGGAGGCTGAATAATACTGTTCTACTGTCCCCTTTGCTTCTGCAGTGGCCCGGGACTCCGACCTGAAGCTTGGGGGGGAGTATGGCAATGCAGGTATCTACCTGGCTAATGCTGCTGTGGTGTTTGGTGCTGCATCTGTGGCCGCCTCCAACCCCCTGTTCGTAAGTATCCACAGTTTTCAACCTAGTAGCACACTCATCTTATTGTCATGGTGGCTCCTAGTATCTGTACATTCCTTGGACATGCTTTCTCTACAAGACACATATGCAGTGCAGTTGCTGGTGAAAATCTGGATGGTCTTGCCAGCGCTTGCAAACTGTCTGCCGGCGGTTATAGCACTTTGTGCAGCTGTACTCCTGTGGCCCGCTGTACTCCTGCGGGCCCGCTGATCAGCTGTTGGTCTCTGCAAGAATTGCTGTCTTAATGTGATTCTGGATGGTCTTGATGCGCGCAAGTGGTCCACAGGGGGTCACAGCTCTTTATGCAGCTTTAAAGCTGCCCACTGCTGATGGGCTGCAAATGGACTGCTGTTCTGGTGGTGTTGGTGAACCTGTTATTCAGGCTCAAAAAGGCCCTAGTCCTGATAACTACTCTGCTCCTGCCTTCCCCCTTTCCTTCGGCAGTTTGCTTCCATCTTGTTCCGTCCGGAGAACCTTGGTGGTCTGAACTCCCTCCTGCTGGACCCCATCATTCGGATCTTGGCTCTGGGGCTCACTGCAGATTCTCTCATCAACTGGGTACAGAGCGTAAGTGGGGATGGGGAGATTCTACTGGATGCAATAAGGTAAGAAGGTGTGTGGATGTTGCCACCAGGCGGGTTGCACATATTAAATCCCTCTGGCCGGGGCATGGTGTAACAAGTCGGTACTTTGAGACTTTGAGTTTGATGCTTGTTCGCTGAGTCACACTGAGTTAGTCGCAGAAACTGCACTCAATCCGCAGTACTCCAGACAGAGAATTAAACGCAGCCTTGCTCTGGGCCTTGCTGCTAGTGCTTGTATTAACTGTGTGCAAAGTGCATTGGGAGGATAGACCCAATACTGACCTCGCCTCGGGTCATGAGACTCTGACTTAACTCCGACTGGAGCCGGAACTCAAGGAAAGGTCAAGATGGGGTGCTGTTAAAGGCTGCTTGGGATGGCTTGTGCACCTGTAAAGTAGTGTGAGCATTGGGGTAGGCTCAGTTACAGCAGATGTAGGCTATTGCAGCATAGCTTGGGGATGAGGAATGTTTTTACATATAATCGACAGCTGATTGTGTACATACACCAGTTCTTTCCATCCGCCCTCCTCCTGCTCTTGACCTCCAGCCAGAAACGTGCTGGAGGAACATTGGGAGGCAGGAGGAATGGTGAAAGGGATGGGTGCAATCTTGTGCTCGATTAAAACACACTTCAGACACCGAGTAATTGGGGAAAGCACACGTGAATACAACTAAGCACCCATGATTTAAGTTACGGTGGTTAGAAGCTGTAGAGGAAATTGATTTATTAGCAAAATGTTTTAGTGTGTTGAGTGAAGTGTACTCTTCTGTCTTCTCTACCTCCGATGAAGCCTGTATGATCATCTCGGTGATAAGGGCTCGGAAGGCAGGGGCTGACATATGTATCTGCACAAAAGATGGGTCCATATCCGGGATCTTGGGATAGTGCTGTGTTCTGCCTTGGTAGGAAGTTGGCATGTTGCTGTGGCCCTGGGAGCATAGATAAAGCTTTGTCAATCAACTCACGTCCATGTTGTAGTCCTGAGGAAGCCAAAGACTGAGTTCAGTGTGGGGTAGCCGGTAGGAGTGGCAGGTGGTAGATGTACTCTGGGCTGCCCACTAGCTTTGAGCACGCAAGCAAGTATGTGGAAAGCAATGTCGCACAGGGACAGGGAATTTGATTCAATTGAGGGACATAGGCTTGGAATGAAGTCATACTGGCAGATCTCATAGAGTAGAGTGCTTTGCACCTGCACTAGTAGCAGGTCACTCTAGCAACCACCCAGTAAAGGTAATGAGCCTATAGTCGTCCATATTGCTTACTAGCAGCTCCCCCGCCCGATGGACTCTATCTATGATGAAGGCCTATGATATTCTGGATGCCAGCTCAGGGTTGCAGTCCGCAAGGCAGTTCTTTTGAGCTGCACTGGTGCTGCTGCCACAGGCTTCAAGCTACTGGCACGTAGTAATTCGCGGTACAATGCTATCATTGTAGCAAAGATCAGAATCACCTTTCTCCAGGCAAGCACGTAATCTTGCAATGTGAGGGTGGTGGGCAGCTTGAATTATGGGCATGTGGAGGTGGAAGCTGGCCATGCAAGGTGCAGTAGATGTAGGACTGGGAAAGTGGACAACCTGTGCCATGATTAGGTCACGCTGATAGCCAGTGAGTGGACTCCGGGCTCTAGCCCTGCGTAGTTACAGCTGAATAAGGAAGAGGCGGTACTAGCACATGTGGTGCGTCCCGCCCCCTACCCTCATTCTGATACTGTTATCCTGTTACCTTTTCTCTGTAAGATTGTGCAGCCCTGGACACCTTGGCAAGTGCTGTATTTGCAACGCCTGTGGTAAGTCTTGACCAGATCATGATCATGATCATGTTCACTGCTCACCACTTTGTGTAGCAAATTTGACGCATTGGGTACTCTGGGTTGCCGGATTTTATGTCATGCAATAGCTGTTGTGGCTGTCAGTGTACGTAGTTCCTGAGGCTTATGTGTGCAATGCTAGTGCTGCTACTGCTGTTGCCTTGTAGCTTTAGCTGATTGGTCGTTTTGCTGCCACTGCTGCTGCTGTTCTCCCTCATGCAGGATGCTGCTGCCAGTGGCGATCTGGGTGACACCATCCATCGCCGCCTCAACGCAGGTCTGTCTACCTTCTCCATTGCACAGTTCGGACTGCTGGTAAGTATTCCAGTAGAAGGTGTTCCATGTCATGGCACATAGCACGCTTGGATTTTGTAACTGCAGTAGCAGGATTACACCTGAGCATTTGTGATACACAACAATGGGGGAGCAAGCACTAGTGTATGCAGAGGGTTCTGGCACATTACCTTTGGCAAAGGATGCATGTTATGATTCAGCAAGATTTTCTTGACTCCTGCATAGGTGAAGGGACTCCTGTTGTTTGTGATCTGGTGGACATGGTGCTGGGGTGCTATAGTAGTATGGTTTTATGTGGCTTCTATCACAGCTTTGGCATTCTGTACATCAGGAAGTCTGCTTTTAACTCCCAACCACCCTGCAAAGAGATGTTATTGGCTTGGTTTTCCAACCAGTACCAGACAAGAACTAAACCAAAGCCTTGCCTGCCCCCTTGTCTGTCCACCACTAGGCCATTGCCCTCACCCCCCTTGCCACCAGCTATCTTGGCACCTCAGGCACTGGTTCAGGCAACCTGCTGAGCACCAGTGGTCTGTTGGCAGCAAGCATTGGGGTGGGACTGCAGCTGTATGTGGCAGCAACAAACTATGCCAAGGTGTCTCCCACTGGCTACAATGCTGTGGCTGATGTGTCGGTGAGTAACTGGGTCTATCTGATGGGGGCTGCGTACTGTATGCTCATGCCTGAAGGGGAAGGCTGGGTGGTTTCTTGACTCTTCTTTAAAAGCCTTTTGCTGCTTGCTGGTGTGGCCTGGATTTTGCGGAATGCGGGACACAGCGTTGGTAGCCTGTTTTTGACATAATGACGCTAGGCTTTTCCTGGTTGGTGCTGTGCCATTTGCTCAGATAGGAGCAGCAATAGCTTGTTAACTGCACAGCCACAGTAGTAGTCGTCATTGCTGACATGAATCGAGCGACCTTTTATCCACAATGCTGTAGACAGTGGTCAATGCCCTTGTTCCTCTGTGGATGTTTACTTTTGAAATTCACATGCTACTGTTTGGTGCTGTATGCAATGGCTTTGCCCAAGGTTATTGTTATATGGTCATTAACTCATTGTGTAACATCCACACAACATTTTGTGGAATTTTTAAAATTTCTTTTAGCTTAGACAGGCAGGGTAGATAAATGATGAACCCGTCCCTTCATTTCCTGTTGTGCAGACCTGGCTGCGTGATGCCCGCAACACCTTCAGTGACATTGACGGCATCATGTCCGCTACCTACGCTGTGCTCACCGCATCCTTCCTGGCTGCTGGCCTGGGTTACATTGTGGCACCCATGCCTACCTTGGCGGGTGTGTTTGGTGCTGCTGGCAGTAACCCGAGTGCCGAGGCCCTGCTGGTGTGGCAGATCATTGGTGCTGGGGTGTCTATGCTAGTGGGACCCATTGGATACAGCCTCAAGGTAAGGAAAGGGGCTAAGAGGTGCACTGCGCGTTTGGAGGTACTGTTGCATGGTGGCTTTTGTAAGCATTTGAAACGCTGGTCTTTTGCTGGCTGTGTGTGCAGTCCTACAGCTGGTCGGACCCGTCACGGTTAGTTAGCGGTACGTCGTTTTACAGGGCTTGGCACATGACAAGGGGTTTGATTGATGCCTTGGTATGGTATGATATCAATGCAAGGACGGTGTGGTTTCTGGTTATCTGGCTACATCAAGTGGTGTCCATGAGGGGAACCTAAGTATTCTAGCCCAATGGTCTATTTCCCTTCGTGCATATGGTTGAAACATAACTATATGTGCTGTCCCTCTTCTTCCGCAGGAGGCTGCTGCTGACAACAGCTTATCCAACCGTCGTTGCAAGGTGCTGAACATTGCCCTGAGTGGTGCTGGTCTAGGTCACCTGGTCATCCTGGCACCACTGCTAGGAACACCTAACTCGGGAATATTGACACCTCTGCTGGTGGGCACATGGGGGGTGGCGGCAGCTGTGGGGGCGGTCAACCTACTGCAGAAGCCTAAGTAAACTGTGCGTTTGAGATTAGTGAAGAATGATGGTATCTAGTTGAGAAAGAACAGTTGTTGTTGCTGTGTTGTGTGATTCAGTGTCTTGGGAAGTTGAATCAGGACTCCTGCCCGGGTTGGAAGTTGTGTGGTAGGAGTGCTGCCTGCATTGTCAGGGCTTGCAATGTTGACATTTGATGCATTGATATATCCTATGAAAATTGGTTGATGCATGTGCAGCTGCCTGTGTGTTGCATGGTGAAGAATGGAAGCTGGAAAGAAGATGCAAAACTATGGTGCACAATGAGATGAAGAATCTGTGGCTCTAAGAAAGCATTTTGGGCTGAAGAGAATTGCAGGTTTGTATTCACAACTGTCAATGCAGACTGTATCGATGCTGTTTCTGAAGATGACGTTGGTTGGTTGTGACAGCAGAGTCTCCAACTCTGCAGGTAATGCAAAATGGTAGTTCCTTGAGCTTCAAACTATTTTTATGGTATGGTGTACTGTATGTCAGTAGAGTTGTAATTCAATGTATGGATGAACTAGCCCATGCAATCAATGCTGCGGAGGAATGGACACTCTTGACGGCTGTACTTGCAATGTTATCATGTAAGTTGTGCAGCATGGCACATCAGGTGGACCGTACGTTTTTGAGGCAGCTAAGCCTTGTTGGGCCAAAAGGCTAAGACTTGATTTTGCTGATTGCTAAAAGCTCCAGGAAGACCTTTGCAGAACTCTGTCTGTCACACTGTATAATGGCTCAGCTCGGTTACATTTCACTTGCAGGTCCCTGTCCGGCTGTTCGCAGCCAGATCTTATCAGTCCCCAAGATTATCTGCTGTCGACAGGAGAGCATAGACTCCCTTATTTTCAAGCCGTAAAATCACTGCTGCAGTAGTGTCCTTCTTGCTTCTCCAGTGCCCCAAGATTTTGATGTGAAGGCTGGGATGGACCACTATGACGATGCAGGCATTCACCTTGTTGTTGCTGCTGTTGTCCTTAATGCAATTACTGAATTGCCCCCTAATCTGATTTGCCAGGTAAGGATACAGAGGAAGGACTGTGTAGCACAAGTCATTTCACTGCAGGTCCATCTAATGGTAAGGGATCCGTGTAATCTTTACACCAAGGAGCTCTTCCCACAATCCCACGCTGGAGAACAATGCACGGTCTCTTCGCGTAGATCTCTCTCTATCTCTCTCTCGCAGGTCCATCTGATAGTTGGGCATTGGTGCAGGTTCAACATGTACAAAAAGGGTATATAGCTCTGCTGCTGGAAGGGTGCGAATTCCATTGATGGCTGCAGCAGAGACCACTGCAAATCACATTCGCAAGCAAAGGAAATTGGTCCAATGCAGGGGTCACTGCAATGTTGCCACTACGTCGGCAGCTGGGATTCAATTGGATTGATGTTCGCAGATGGTTGATTGCGGCCTGGTGTTGCTCAAACTATGTCCTAGCCCTGATTTATGATTTCACTGCTGGTCACCCCTTCGCAGCTTGCATTTACTTGGCCGAAAATTTCCCTCCAGAGAACCATATGACCTGACACCCGTCCTGCTGGTTCTATTGCATTGGTTCTGGGTGTCATGTGAGTTTTGTGGGTGGACATTCATCCTGCCCTGTCCCAGCTGTCCTGATGGTCTTGCCTCAGTCCTGTCGGTAAGCGCACGTGAGATGTGATCCTGTCCTGGCTTGGTGGCTTTGAGCCTCACTGTTGATGTTATCCTCTAATTCGGCAAGGGTTTGGGCCTTGCTGTGGATGGGACATCAACTGAGTGGGTGCAAAGCATGGTCAAGGCTTACTATGGGACTGTGATGCGGCTCTAGATGGTTAGATAGCCACACACACTCTATTGACTTGATGGAATCTGGGACTTTCCATGACATACTTATGGCTTGGGTATGTTTACTTCTAGACCTGGGGAATCATGAGCTCACCATGTGCAGGTAACCGGATGTTGCATTTGCTTAAGCTCCGCCACCTGCTCACCCGCTCAGAAGGTGGAGGCAGAAGCATCATGTAACTACATAGGCAAATGCGGAGTGGGCATGTTATATTAGTGAGGCCCAGTAAGGTGGTAGGGTGGGAGGGAGGCAGGCTGGAGTTGATAGAGGCCATTAGGTGATATATGGTACCTTCTAAGGACAATGATTGGCCATTGGCCATCATCATTTTTCTACTAGGATCAATGGCGGGGAGTACCCGGTTTTGGGAACTTCGGCTGCATCATTGAGAGCAACATTCCTTGTGACGGAGTCGTTGATTACCATGATACATGCAGGGTGCTTGCAAACTCTGCCTCGTGCCTGTCACTAGCGGCAGTGTTGTGCGCTGGAGTGCTGTTGCTTGCTGGCTATCAGGATTGGAGGTGAAATTGCTACTTAGAAACCAGTTGGTATGATACCCGATAGTGTCGCAAAGGACCATAAAAACGTGAAGTTATTAGGATGACAGTATTTGCTTCAAGCGAAACATGGAGGTGGACTTGTTTCCAAGCTCCTCCTGTATCATACGTGGAGGGTCTTTTCCTGTGATGGAAGTGCAGCCACCATGATACAGGCAGCATGCTTGCAAAGTCTGCCTGGTGCCTGTCAGCCTCAGTGTGGTGTGCTTGAAGTGGCTGTTTGCTGGGTATCCGCATTGCAAGATATAAGCTAGTCATGCCTGGATATTGCACCTTGTGGTAGTAGCTTAGATGACATACATGCAGGGATGAATCTATATGCTCTATTTGAGGTGGGAATGCATCTTGATCTAACCATCCGCAATGCTAAGGCAACAAGTACTAGACTCATGGAAAGTTGGCTGGGTGTATGTACAGAGAGAGAGAGAGAGCGTGAGCTGCGCAGAGAAGGGGGGAAATCCCTTCTTGCTTATAGTAAGGAAGTGGGCCCTTACCTAATATAGATAGGCTCACTACCATTTGGAGTGGGTGTACACTATTACAGTCTAAGATGGAGCTGGCTGCCAGCAACCCCAGCAAGTGAGCTGATGACTATCCGCGGATCATCCATCCCTGACATCACAGCACACTTCATGTGGTATCTGGCAAGGCATGCTGACTACCTTGAGCAGGAGGTATTTATTTGAGGTTTTTGGGTTAGGGTTAGGGTTCAGGGTCAGCCTACTAGCTACTGATGGACCTGTTGGTCACCCCCCATAAACAAATGCTGTAGGATATGGTCCCCCTGGGGCTTATGTGTTGGGTCATGCATAATGGCCCAAGGGCTCCCCTGACCATAGCAATAAGCCTGCAGCTCACCTCCTGTGCCTTTCGACGCTAACCCCCCTGGGGGTTATGTGATTGAAGCTCAGCCCTTCCATCAAGCAGGCCCAATTGATGAGTGAAAAATATGATTGATTTGGTCTCTTCTTAAAAGGTTGCTTGTTGCTCGAAGCTGTGCCCTGCATGCTAGCATCCTGGTACCTAGGAGGAGCCATGTTGCAGAGCAAATAGGCTGATTACTAACTGTCGGGGATTCATGAGTTTCTTCTGCAGATCCATTATTGTGTCCCATGTTGTGAATAACGTCTGAACAGAAAGGGTCAATGATGCACGCTTTATCAGATGCTGCTTCTCAAAACCACAGTGGTAGTGCCATGCATACGCGTACACTGCAAGCAATGCTGTGGAGCATAATTAACAACTTACCCGGCCTCGATGGTCGAGAACAACAATTATGTTTTCGGCTTGTGCTTAGCTTTCAACCTTGGAACCTTGATTATGGACTTCAGCTGCCGGCGCTTGTAATCTTCTTAAAGATTTCTCCCCGGGCTGAAGCCTATGTTCAGAGATTCAACTGCATGGACATGGCAGGATGAACAGTGGGGAGATGGCAGATGACTGTTACATCTGGTGCAAAGAGATTGATTGTGAAACCAGTTCATAGCTAACCAGCCTCTGGGTGGGCATCCAGTACATGTGCATTTTCCATTGCTACATTGACTGTGAGCCTGCCAAGTTGTCTGCAGTAGCGACAAGAGCAAAAAAGGCTCTTAGCAACACCCCCCTCTTACATGTAACTTATGCCCCGGCCGCCCCTGATATGGCAAATGTATGCTGCTGCCTTAAGTAGTTTCAGTCTGGGATGGGATAAATTGATGTAGTCAATAGCCGATGGTTTTGTCTATGTCCTTCCTGTCCTAATCCCTCTTTGCACCCTCCTTTAATCAGCAATCTGGTGGAGGAAGGTAGGGAGGCAGAGGAATGGGTAAGGGCTGAACACCTATAGAGTTGATGGGTGCCTCATAAAGTACACTCAATACACATGGTATGCGCTGAGATGGCTGGGAAGACGTGTATAATTCCTAGCAACCATGCAGCTTAATTTCAGTGGCCAGACGCTGCAGGGAGGTTTTATGGTGTAGAGGTGGTTACCTATTGTGGTGTAGAGGTGGTTAATTATTGTGGAGTGTACTTGCAGCTCACCTATGCCTCTTGCGGTACTTGCACCACGTGTGCTAGTACCGCCTCTTCCTTAAAATTACGCAGGGCTAACCTGGCCCGGGGTGGGCAACACGAGTAGGACCCAGGCGAGATGCCTCCTACTTGTGCCTACGGTAGCCATAACTGGTAGCCTCTGTGCACCATAGGAATGGTTCCCTTAACTTACGCGTTCTGGCCTGCGTCAGCTGGTTTGGCGTAGCTCTTTCTTTCTTTCTTTCGCAGGGCTAACGCCCGGCGTCCACTCACTCACTCCTATGCCTCTTGGGTTGCTGCAGTCACCTTCCCTGGTGGTCTGGCACGGCTAGGAGGCAGGTGCGGATTGACGTATGTGTGCACACATGAGATGGGTCTATATCCTTTCCTAGATGGGTATTCTGCCTCAATAGGACACATAAGGAAAACTTGCATGCAGAAAAGTGCCAAAGTTGGCTGCTGCCATGTGCCCGGTCTTTGGAGTGAAATGCTGGCTTGAAGGGATATGGTGGTAACTGCAGAAGACGGACTATCGCTGGCTGCTGATGCCAAGATACTTGTGCTCCACCTAGACCTTGCTCATGCAAACTCAAGCTGACTATAGAACCTCCATTGGCTCCCCAGTGCTGTGTATCTTGAACATGATAGTGTGGGCGGGGATGGCATAGCCTTGTAGATGGTTTTGTGCAAACTGTCGGAAGGATTTCATAGGGAGAGAATTGGGAACAGGGTAGGGCAATGTGAGCATAGCAACTGAAAAGACGATACATGTACTTGCCGTCTTTTGACATGACTATGGTTGTAGTGCTGTCGGCAAGTTCTGTGCCAAGAGTGTGTTCATTAAGGTGGTGGATATGGTCTTCCTAGCGGGTTCCTGAAGGAGCATGAGTGGATCTAAGCGCTCTCGCTAGCACATGTATGCAGTGTTGCTACCGCATGTGCTTAGCTAGAGGTCCATTACCTCTGCGCTCCTGTTTTAGTAGCAGCGCTCATTAGCTGCTGTGACCTGGGGGCCCTATAGGGGCGCGGGTGTGAGCAAAGCACTCCGGTACAAAAAGACGTTCCTAAGGTAATTGACTATGCATTCTGCGCACGCCTGATAAAGATCCCAGGCAGCACGGGACTGAGATAGGGCATAACAAGTATCGCCAAGTGCAGCAGGTCTCAGCGGCACTTGGCCTCTGCTTATGAACACGCAGCTGCTTTCTTACTTGGGACTTAGCAGTCTTCGCAGCAGCAGTAGGGCACTAGGACAGGTTGCACCTCGATCCCCACACAGTGGACGCAACAGCAAACCAGGCAGCCACCCGCCAGGGGTTGGTAGTGGACCCCTCTACGCCCGTATCCTTGCCAGCACAAAGCCTTAAAGCTTTTGCTACGTAGACAGCTTCTGCATGAAAGCGACACTCGTTTTCGACACGCTGGCTGCTTCCGTCCAGTTTTGCTGAGTTCGAGTCTGTGCACGGCACGAGCATGGCAAAGCAGCAGCACTGGGGTGCCGTAGAGTCTATAGGAGAGAACGCATGCAGGGGTCATGAACCCATGGTATGCCAGCATTGTTTCATAGCGTGGCAGCCTGTCAAAGTTGGGCCCTCGAGTTTGCCAGGGCGCAGCTGCTTTTGAAACTCCTTCAAATCTCACCCGAGGAAGCACTAGCCCGCGAGAGTAGCATACGTAAATTCAAGTTTCTCGCTCCACAAGCATCCATTTGAGCTGGGAGAGGGCTTGTAAGCTTTGTTTAATTCCATTCTACAATGTGCTTGAAGCAAACAAGCTGCTAGGGTACTTTCTCGGCACGTCTTTTTGTACCGGAGTGATCTGGTCAAACTTGACTGTGTTGACTTGCCGCCACCTGTGAGCCCTGTCACCCTTTGCTTGCAGATTTGGATAACACATGGCTAGGCCTAACTGTACACCTGCTTGCTCATTAATTAATTATTGTTTAGAGCACACACTGGCTGATCACAATCTGAGCAGGATTTCGCCAAAGTGTGCTGCTTTCTGTGTTTTGGCTTTAGCTGCAGAATCATGCTCAAGGAGCCCGTCCGCATTCTTGCAGCTGCAGCATGGGCTTCTGGGGGCTACAACAAGGCCTTGGCTCTGGAGAGGTTTCAGGAAATGATGCAGAATGCAGGACTGCCTATGCCAAAGTGCCCCGAGAAGGCAATTAAGCGGTGGGGCGAGCAGTTAAAAAAGCAGCAGAACGTAAGGGGGGGCCAGCACAGGTCTGGCAGAAAGCCCAAACTCAGCTCAGAACAGGTCAATCAGCTCATCAAGCAGCTCCTAGGGTGGAGGGAAGCTGGTCTTACTGCTCCTTATGCCAGCATAGCGCGGTTCTGTGTGGACAACCCCATAGCAAAGCAAATCAAGGCTGCATCAGGGGCAGGGACAAAGACTGTCTATAGACAGCTGAAAGCAGAGATCCCTAGCCTGGGACATGCTAAGCTAACAGTTAAGACCCAGCTGACGCAGGATCAGAAGAACGCCCGCATAGCAGCATGCCGGCGGCTAGAGCGTAAGCCTTTAAGGGACCTAGAATGGGTGGTATGGGTGGATGCAAAGACCTTGTACGTCAACTTAAAGCATCGGCACGGTTGGATAGACAGGGCCAGTGCCACCCCAGAGGATCATGTACTACAGCACCGCCTGGCAGGCAGGATAACAAGCTCAACTGTGCAAATCCGGTACTATGCAGCCGTCAATGCCAAGGTTGGACAGGTTACCCTCCACTTCATTACAGGCACTACAGGCATGTCTGCCCAGAGGGATGGAAAAAACTACAAGGTGAGGGCCTAGCAGTCCACAGTTATTAACCTGGGACTGCCACCATACTTTACTTCATAGGCAACATCTAAAATGGCTCTTTTGGCTTTTGCCATCCACTTGTCTTGCCCAGGGGTGATGCGAATGAGCCACCAACCCTCTGCAATTGCAGCAGCATCAACAGCAGCATCTTTGGCAGACCTCTCTTGCACTGACTCCCCATGATAAGACTTCCCTGTGTGCTGCTGACCATCCAGCTCTATCAGCACCTTCCCCAAACCCACAAGCCACACATCCACTGCATGTCGCCTTAGACTGTTTTTTTGGGCTGTGCACCCCAATGCCAGCCCTTCTAACAAGTGACATTCTACAGCGTACAATCCCAGGAATGCCAGATCCTCTAGTATCTTATACAGCAGGGCCTCAAAATTGCTGCGCCTGTGCCACAGCTCTGCACAAACCCTGCAGTCCCTGGTTCTGGCATGCCTTGTGATGCTCTGCACCTGCTTGCATAAGACATGCCTAGGGTTTAGGCACAGGCTCCTCCACAGGCACAGCACCCTGCTGTATTTAGTAAGCTGGGTAAGGGGTACACCCTCTGGCATCACTGTTCTGATGAAACCTGTTCTGGTATGTTCATCATGCTGACCTCTTTTCCTCCCTGCTTTTTTTGCTGCTGCTGCTATGCATTTTGTGATACCTGCAGACCAAAGAAGGGAAGGAAGCAGTGGGTCTAACCTCCATGGAGTTTGAGGATGTCATGGAGCAGATCAGGCAAGATGCAGAGGCCAAATTGGCACCATTCTTGAAGGCAGAAGGCATGGACTGTGGTGACATTCTGTACAGTTGGGACAACGATAGGATTCATGTGGGTGCTGATCTAGCTACTGTGGGTATTGCAGATGACATGAGGCTAGAGCTGCCTGAGTGCAGCTCAGACATGCACAAAGTCATTGAGCATGTGCATGGTAACATCCAGCGTGAGTTTGATGAGTGGTTGTGGGGCTATACCACTGGCAAGCCAACAGTGGACGAGTGCAAGGACAAGGTGCTTGAGATCTTTGATCATGTGGTGTCTTCTGACTCAGTCAAAAGGGATGTGTACAGCTTACACAGGACATGTAGGGCAATAATAAATGCCAATGGGGGTTATGTAGCTAAGAATGTCAGGTGAAGGGCATGGCGGGGTCAGGTTTTGGGTCAAAACTGGGCATGGCAGGCAGATGAGCACGAAGGGGCAGAAATAAATTTTGGATGTATGTGTTTGGACATAAAGATGGAACAGGACGGGCCCTATGTACTGGATCTGGGTGCCTGTCCTGTTCCAGGGTTTTTTGGATGGTATAAACCCTGTGTAACTGGATGTGACTCAGCATTGCAGTGACTCTTGAGTCACTGGTGAGCAGGGCAGCCCGCTGTACAGCTTAAGGCCGCTTGGAATGCTTCGAAAGCCTACAGGGCGGTGCATGGGCTTCTTAAGAGCCTAAACTTTGCAGCGATTATATGCCAGTGCTATTACACGCGGACCTCACCTGGGTTTGTCGTCTCCATCCCTCCTCTTGCGATTCGCGAACAGCGCTGGCAGGGAACGAGCCTTTTGCACCGCTGATGCAAGACACCGTATCATAAGGCTACCCTGTAACAGCAGCAACACAGCATCGCTGGGTTTCACTAGCAGCAAGGCTGTGAAGACCCCGACTTGCGGTAGGTCCAGTGACCATCTCAGCAGGAGAAGCGTCCGTGCCAATCTCTTGGTACATGCAGTAGACCCCAGACCGGCCAAAGCAGGAGATGCATATGCACATGCTCTACCTGTGCATAAGCAGTCAGTGAGAATCTCTTCGTTGCTGAATGGCTTGCAGCTATTAACCTTGCTAATTGCGCTACCACGGCCAGAAGTAGCCGTTGCGTTTGCCACAGCATGGCGCATTCACATCAGCGATGCTGCTTTGTGTAGACAAGAACCTAACATACAATGCTTGCTGGATTGGACTTTCATTAAGTCCTCGTTTGCTTGCTGTGCAGGAGGCAACAAGCCCGGCCCTACTGGCTGATTCTCGGCCGGCGCGCCATCACTCCGGTACAAAAAGACGTTCCTAAGGTAATTGACTATGCATTCTGCGCACGCCTGATAAAGATCCCAGGCAGCACGGGACTGAGATAGGGCATAACAAGTATCGCCAAGTGCAGCAGGTCTCAGCGGCACTTGGCCTCTGCTTATGAACACGCAGCTGCTTTCTTACTTGGGACTTAGCAGTCTTCGCAGCAGCAGTAGGGCACTAGGACAGGTTGCACCTCGATCCCCACACAGTGGACGCAACAGCAAACCAGGCAGCCACCCGCCAGGGGTTGGTAGTGGACCCCTCTACGCCCGTATCCTTGCCAGCACAAAGCCTTAAAGCTTTTGCTACGTAGACAGCTTCTGCATGAAAGCGACACTCGTTTTCGACACGCTGGCTGCTTCCGTCCAGTTTTGCTGAGTTCGAGTCTGTGCACGGCACGAGCATGGCAAAGCAGCAGCACTGGGGTGCCGTAGAGTCTATAGGAGAGAACGCATGCAGGGGTCATGAACCCATGGTATGCCAGCATTGTTTCATAGCGTGGCAGCCTGTCAAAGTTGGGCCCTCGAGTTTGCCAGGGCGCAGCTGCTTTTGAAACTCCTTCAAATCTCACCCGAGGAAGCACTAGCCCGCGAGAGTAGCATACGTAAATTCAAGTTTCTCGCTCCACAAGCATCCATTTGAGCTGGGAGAGGGCTTGTAAGCTTTGTTTAATTCCATTCTACAATGTGCTTGAAGCAAACAAGCTGCTAGGGTACTTTCTCGGCACGTCTTTTTGTACCGGAGTGAAAGGGTGTTGCCAACGAGAAGCAGTAGGGGTAAATGTACTGTTGGCTGGCCACCAACGGTGGCTCTGACCACAAATCCTTCAGCAGCTTGAAGAAGCATTACATGACTATAGGTGTGGCAAATCTCCCACCATTTCATTAGCCCGGACTTATGACCTCTGACATGGGTATGGTAAGGAAAGGCAAATGTCACAGTGGGATGATGTATGATCTGCGTGTGCTGGTAGAGTGTTGTACAGTGCTGGAGACCGCGCAGTGTGGTCAGAAGATGGTAATATTTTTTCTCCTCTATGCTTACTAGCAATTCCCCGATAGGCTTCAACTATGAAGATGCATCATGTGTTTGCCTGCTCACGGTTGTTTGTGGTCCCATAACGCCCTGCAATTATTTGCCAGCTTGGGGAGGTCTGTGGGCAGCATTACGCTGCTCTCTTGAGCTGCACTTCTGCTGCCACAGACTCTGGACGGTACTGGCATGTAGTCCTCACTATGAGGATGTTGTGGTACGATGGTTATACTCGTTCACACATTCAAGCATCTGATCGTATTGTGCATGGGTGGTAATGCTACCTTGAATTATGGGCATGGGATTGTCGGGCGGATGTTAGATTGCCAGGACTTCCACTGATTGCTGATTGCTAAAAGCCCAACTCAAGAAAGACCTCTGCAAACATTTCAGCAACTTAGACTGCATGCAGTTGCTTGCCTTGTCGACTCTTTTACACCTGGATTTGCTAGCTGTCTATCAAGCTTTATTGAACGATCTGGTGCTGTACTCAGCTGAGTCATTTTGCACGAAGTGGTGGTAGATTTCTGGCCAGCCTGTTTGCATCTAGACCTGATCAAAACCCTTTCAGATGTATGTGAGTGACGACAGTATGTACATGGACCTTTTAAGCCCTGAAGCTGCTGCTATAGGAGTGCCCTTATGGTTTCTGCACTGGCCCATGATTTTGACCTGGAGCTTGGGGTGGAAAATGGCAATGCAGGCATCCTACCTAATAATGTTGCTGTGGTCCTTGCTGCCGCTACCGTCGCCGCCTCCGTGCCTGAGTTGGCAAGTATACAGTGGAAGGACTGTAAAGCACAGTTTATCTCATTGTAGGTCCAGTTGGCTTTGCGCACTGGTGCAGTTTCAACGTGTGCAGAGATTTTTTACTGTAGCTCTCACTCACTCACTCACTCAGTCGAGAAAATGGGTCTGCAGGGCCCACTGCAGTGTTAATTGCAGTGTCGCCACTTTCATCCTTCCCACTGCACAGCTACTGCTGCATTGCAACTGGATTGCTGTTATGAAAGAAGATTTTTGCAGCTTGCTGTCTTAAGCTTTCAAGTCCTAGTCCTGAGTTCAAAGTTACACTGCTGCCCCCCCCCCCCTCAGCAGTTTGCATTTATTATATTCATGCGCTAACCATGAAACCTGAAATCCGTCCTGCTGGACTCCATTAAAACCCCTATCGTGGCCCTGGGGCTCACTGCTGCTGCCATCATCAACAATGTAGAGAGTGTAAGTAGGGATGGGGTGATTGTTCTGCATTGGTGTTGGGCTTCCTGTTAGTTTTCTGGGTTGGTGTTCATACTGCTCGGTCCTAGCTACCCTGATGTTTATCCTCAATCTTGCTAACCACACCGTGGGGTCTCGCTCTTGCTCTGGATGGGCCTCACTGTTGATGTCATGATCTCACTTGACACTATAGCTCTGGGCCTTCCTCTTAATGAGTGGGTGCAAAGCATTGTCAAGGCTTTCTGATCTCTATGATGGGACTGAGATGTCAGACCTAGATGGTTACTTAACCACATCACGCACGGTCTATTAGTGAGGTGATAGTGGAATCCGAGACTTTCCATGATAGGGACCGTATGGCTTAGAGTGTTCTCCTTCAGACCTGGGAATATTTAGCAAAAATGTGCTGGTAGGTGGCTGTTGCTTTTACTTATGCGTTCCACCTCCTGTCCATTCTGAATGGGGAGGAGATGCGTGTAGGAAAATGAATGGTCATCTTACTGAAGCCTGTAAGGTGAGAGGATAGAAGTTCAGGAGACAGAAGGGTATAGAGCAGAGACATTATGGGGTATACCGGTAATATGATGCTTTCAAGGACCATGATGGCATCATGGGTCTAGTAGCATGGGAGTAACCGCTGTAACGGTGGACTCCTTCCAAGCTCCGCCTGCATCACGACTGGCAGGACGACCATTCCTGTGATGGCAGGGTAGCCACCATGATACAGGCAGTGTGCTTGCGAAGTCTGCCTGGTGCCTGTCAGCCTCAGTGTCGTACTGCTGCTTGCTGGGTATCAGGATTGCAGGAGACAAGGTGGTAATAAAAAAAAAGCCTGGATGTTAAACCTTGTGGTAGTAGAAGGTGTAGACAGATAGTGCACGGATGACCTCTCGCACTTCATGGGACTCTGGCAAGGCATGCATACTAGACTGAGCCGCAGGAGGTGTCTTCTGGTAACTGCATGCTAAATCCAAGTAGAACCTACTGTAGGGCACCTGGATGTAGGGTAGAGCTTCTGCTACAGGTAACAGGTTCAGTCTACTAGTCATGGATATGTCGGCCCAGGCGGCCATAGCAAAGGCTACACGATATAGTCACCCATGGGGCTTATGCGGAGGAAGGGTAGCCCTTGTATCAACCAGCCCTGGCCTACAGTAAGAAGTGGACCAATATCAATGCTGGTCTGATCCGAAGAGGGTAACAATTCCGTAAGATCTTAGCCACACACGGGTCGTAGATACCCTGTGCAGGTAACCAGCGTTTGTATAGCTCCAGCTCTATCTGCTGATACAACCAAAATGCGTGGGTAGGAATGTGGAGGCCAATGAGTGGCCATGAGTCATCGGAAAGGGCCATAAAGATGATGGGAAGGGATCGAGGGAGGACTGGATATAAACAAACAACAAAAATTTAAGGTAGAGGCTATTGGGTTGAGATTGTGCTTTCCAAGGACAATATGGTGATGATGTTGTTATTAGTAGGATGGGAGTTTCATGGAGGTGTGGTGGACTCACTTGTCCCAACCTCCTCCTACCCTGTATCATAAGAGCCGGACCTATCCTGTGATGGGAGGGCAGCTCTGACTCATGATACATGTAGCATGCTTGCAAAGTCTGCCTGATGCTCGTCAGCCTCACTGTTGTTTCTGAGGTAAGTAGCTGCTTGCTGGGTATCAGAGTTGCAAGATAGGAGCCAGTCATACCTGGATCTTGGACCGCATCAGTCAGTAGAGCGTTGTGTTGATGCAGATGATATATGCTCCACTTGTCACCCCACTGCATCTTGATCCTTCACTGCATGGACGCAGGCAATGCAAAGGCAAGAGGTACTATGAACAGTCGGCTAGGTGTACAACAGTATAACTTAGGAGCTGCTGGTTACCAGCACCCCCATCAAAGTGTTGCAGGATGAATGAGTCCCCCCCGGTTCCTATTCCTCAGCACACTTCATGGGGCTTCTGGCAAGGCGTGCAGACTACATTGGGCAAGAGGTGTTTGGTGCCTGCATGATGACTTCAAGTTCAAGGAGGGAGAAGAGCACACCATTTGGTACGGTCTGTTGCTAGTATAAAAACAACCAAGAACATATAATTTGCTTGCATAGGTGTGCTTACTATTACTGCTGTCTGTTATAAGCTTCGCCTGTATCATGTTACAGTAGCACTTCATTTCCTTGTGAGGGGAGGGGCAGCCACCATGATATAGGCAGCATGCTTGCAAAGTCTGCCTGCTGCCTGTCAGCCTCATTGCTGTGCGCTGTGTACCAAGATACTGCTGTTTGCTGTGTACTAGCAGGGTTGGAAGAGCGATGGTTAGAAGAGCATTGGGGTATGCTAGTGTTGGGTGGTGCTTCCAAGGACAATAAGATCATGTTGTCTTCTTGGATGGGACTATGGGAGTACTCGCTTTATGGACTGAGTGATCTCGTCAAGCTTCGCCTGTACCATCTGCGTATGTCCATGTTACGGAGGGTTAGCCACCTGTTCAAAGTTCAAACAGCGTATTTGCAAAGTCTGCCTGGTGCCTGTCAGCCTCAGTGGTGTGCTTTGCTGGGTATCTGGGTGGCGGGTCAAGACTAGCCGCGCCTGGATTTTGCACCTCATGGAAGTAGATAATGTGGATGCACGGATGACACCTGCTATACTCCCCGAGCAAGGCAGAAAACTGCTTGGCTTGCTGTTGACTGGGTCAACTGGTTAGCGCATGGCAAGTCGAAATGGGCTGGCCTGACATACATTGGCTAGCAAGGGATTTAGGGTGGGCTGGTGGCAGCCATTGTTTGAGCTTGGACAGGAAATTGAGTATGCCGTTGGAGCCTAAGTTGGCTCCTTGTGGGTGGCGCTGCCCCCACCGGCGCCCCGCTTTGACGGGGTCATTTGGTAATTGGTAATTGGTATACTCGCTCAAGGTACAGATGCATCTCAGTGATCCAATCATCCAACTCACCACAATGCTAAGGCAGCATACTAGATATGGACTGAGTTGACTAGCTATACACTAAACACAATTTGGGAGCTGGCTGCCAGCAAACCCCAGCAAGTGAGCTGATGGTTACCCTGGGACCTTCCATGCCTATACCACAGCACACTTCATGGGGTTTCTGGCAAGGCATGCGGACTACCTTGAGGAGGAAGTGTTTGGTGTTTAGGCTTTAGGGGTCAGGGGTACCTTAAAACCTAGCCAATTCAATTGGAACCTCATGTAGGGCAAAACCTAGCCAATCCAATTGGAACCTCATGTAGGGCAAGTCTCTGCTACAGGTTCAGCTGTACTTGTCATGGACAAGTTGGCCCAGGTGGCATAAGCAAATGCTGGAAGATTTGTAAAAGCCATGGGGATTATGTGGTGGAAGGGTGCTCTGCCATTCCCTGAAGGGAGAACTATGTTCTGCTTTGCGGCGCTCGTGGTGGGCTTGCTACCCCTGCCAGAGGACTACTGGCTGGGTCAGCGCCCACCATGTAGCAGTCTCAGTTGTGACACATCTGAGTATTCTGGGTTATTTCTGCTGGTTTCAGGTGTTAGTCAGGTGTTAGCATGATTGATGTGAGCCCTGATTACAGAAGTGTCTTTAGCATGTAAACATTGATCTGGTGTGTGGGCGTTTACAGATTATCGAGGAGGCTCTACTCAAAACTCCAGGTCACTGAACACTGACTGACACCGATATCGGTTCATGGCTGGTATCACATGCTTGACATGGGCATGGCAGGAGGAAGCGAGGGGGGAGGCTATAGTAGGAGGCTAGGCGATCTGCATGTGCACTATAAGCAGGCCATACTGGAACCACCCAGTGTAGGTCATGCACTTTTGGTTTTCTACTGCTATCAGACTAGCAATCCCGATGAGCTGCAAGGAAGCAAATGTACAACCTGGGTGCCAGCTTGGGGAGGTTTGTGGCAGCTCCATGTGGTTCTCTTGAGCTGCGCTTTCTGCTGGCACAGACTCTTGACGCTGTTGGCACTTAGTACTCACTATGAGGAAATCGCTGCTTAAAGTTAAGACTTGTCAGCCCTCCCCGTTACCCCCCTTGTCTCCGTTCCCCTGCTCCCTCCCCCTTACCCCCCTTGCCTCTGCTCCCCTGCTCCCTCCCCCTTACCCCCCTTGTCTCTGCTCCCCTGCTCCCTCCCCTTTACCCCCCTTGTCTCTGCTCCCCTGCTCCCTCCCCCTTATCCCCCTTGTCTCTGCTCCCCTACTCCCTCCCCCTTACCCCCCTTACCCGCCCTGGCCCCTTTGCCCCCTTGAACAATGGCCATTCGAGGAACCCACTTGCTGGGCCTCAGCGCATCCTTCCTTGCGTCTGATATGGGTTACATTGTGGCACCCATGCCCACGCTGGCGGGTGTGTTTGGTGCTGCTGGCAGTAACCCGAGTGCCGAGGTACTGCTGGTGTGGCAGATCATTGGTGCTGGGGTGTCTATGCTGCTGGGACCTATTGGATACAGCCTTAAGGTAAGGGGGCTGCTGGCTTGAATGGGGGAGTGCTACGCTCCGTGGGTAGTGGTTGCAGTTTGGCTCATGATGTTGTGTTAGTACTGTCACACGGCTAATCTGCATTCAGCAGTTGGGCCTTCTTGTTCAGGCTATATTGCATCTGTTCAGAGGCTGCAAGGCGTAGAAATTGTTACATTGTTACATCTACGCTCGCTCCACCATGAGCGGCGTACAGTTAAGGAAGTAGGCCTACTACAGTGAGGGCACCCGCCTCCTGAACACGACCACTATGTCCTGGCTCTTCAAATCACAACCTCCAGCCCATCCACCTCACTTTTCAGTTCCTACACCATATCCTCCCAGAAGGGGTGGCCTCGCCTGCCCTACCCTTCTCCACGCTTCTGTGCCCTCCTAGCTCCCCCGCCCTGATCCCTCTCGTCCCCCCCAACCCCCCACCCAAGGCTCACCCCCCCACCCAGATTGAAATGCCCCTCCACCGGGGCCCTGTTTTGACTAGACGGATTGACCTGCTTCTTCCTGATACGCTCCTGTCGTGCTTTCCAGATCTCATGGAGACTTCGAATGGCATGCCTTTGCAATTTGTGTATGCAGCTTCGTAACAGGTTCCCTTTCACTCCAAGGGACTCCAACTGCCTCACCGTAGCTTCTGCATATACTGCTCCTGCAACTCCCAAAATGATGGGCTTCTTTTCTATAATGGCTGAGGGGTGCCTTTGTCGCAGTATCTGATATAAATTCTCATGCTGTTGATATGGATCTTGGTGTGTCCTGCTGGGGTCAGTGTCCCTTGTGTACTTGACCTCAATAAGCGTAATTTGAGCCTGAGATGTCATCCATTGACCCTCTGGGGTCCGTCTAACCGACTTGCGTCGATATAGGACAATGTCGGGCCGAGAGCAGGCTGCTTTCAGCTGTGCTTTGGATAGCAGATCGGCCGGGATGTTACCGACTGTCTTGTGCAGGTGCGCTGCTCCTGAACGTGCCCATTTGGCAGCGTTGCCACCGTCGTTTTAAACAATGCTATCAGCCCCGCGGTCGCCACTCGCGATAGCCTTGGTGATGATGCGCACTGCTGTGTTGTGCTTGTCTTGCACCATGGGCATGATTCCGGGGCACCACGCGACTGCATGGTGTCCACTATTTGGATGCTTGTTGCAGCAGGGGCATGTGTCACTCTTCCTTTTCTTGTACCTCTTGAGGTTTTTTGCCGTGGGAAGTTGGCCTGTCAGATATTTTATCCTTGTGTTTTTCATTCTTTCTGTCACCCCTGCAATGGTCGTTCAACTGTCAATGTATGGCCTGGCCATGTCTGGCAGTGTTCTTTTCATGGCTTGATAGTAAATTGTATCTGTCTTGGCTGTCCCAAGTCTCAGCTCCTTTACTTGCACTCTGTTGGTGAGTGCATCTTCTAGGTTTTCCACTTGCTGCCATCTCTCTCTCAGGCCAGTGGCGCTGTTTTCATCCTCCTCCCAAACCTTCTGCATAGGCCATGCTTGGTACGGCCTGTGGTTACTTTCAACGTGAGACATATCCATGTCTGCCCGCCCCGTAGTTGCCACAGCTGTAGCAATGTCGTCTGCAAATTCATTGCCGGGGATGCCTGCATGCCCCCGGACCTTGATCAGCTGCACCTCTCCCTCCAATGTCATGATTGCTGTTTTTATTAATTCAAGCAAATGTTTGTGTCGGTGATACCGGACCTGAGTTGGGTAGTACATAACAGCTCGAATTGCATGCACTGAATTGACACTGTCTGTCATAATGCTTGAGTATCCTTGGCGTAGAAAAATGGTAAAAGGCTGTTTGCAAGGCTGCCACCAACGGATTGTGAGGGATGGCTTCTTAGCAATGTTTTCTTCTCATGATTAAGTAGCCATACCTGGTAGATTAGACTGCTGTGGCAATGTGGGCATGTCACTGGTCACCCCTAAGATGCTAATGCACGCCATTATCACTCACCATGCATCAGCCGGGACTGGGGTGCATTAAGGGTTTTTTCTTTTTCAATATATCCTCAGAACTCTCTCAGTGAACTCTCCCTGTCGGGGCATAGCATGCACTAGCCTGCACCTTGCCTACACACAGAGCTTAGCCTTGCCCTAGCACCTACGTCTAGTCGTCAGGCAACTATCGAGGCATTGGGTACTCTGTGCGGTTCTAGGCATTTTGTGGTAGGTAAGTAGTTGGGATGCATTGGGAAGGATTTTCATGAAATATTTTGCATGCTGAAGCAGCTTTGCTGGCATGGTGGTGGGACAGCAGAGCTGCACCCCGAAGACGTGAAAATGGTAGGCAAGCTGATTGGCGAGGTGCATCTTGCCTGGATTGTTCAAGGAAGGGCTAGGTCTAAGTAGGCGGGCACAAGGGCATGTGTGCAAGATGTATGTGAACCTCTGAGGTGTAGATAGATGATGGAAGTTTGTTAGGCTGCCGCCAAGAACGTGCGCGTGAATCTCTATTTAGCATCCATTAGCGCTTGGTATGCCAAAATTGATGTGACAATATGAGGCTCACATAGTCAGCTGTCATCGGGGCCTGGGTCACGGGTCACGGACTATGCCCATGCAGACTCATGTAGGAGTGCATAACCCAGGACTGCTCGTGCAGTAAGACTTGTTACCAGCCAAGTTCTCCTTCAGAATTGTAAAAGGGCACACTCGGTGAAGGCAGCTGGATCCCGTGTGTGCGTCCCTGTCTCGTCCAGGGGGCATGCGCGCCAGTTGCAGCGCACAGCTGGTCACTGAGCCATGCAACCGGGTCAAACGACCTCGCAACGTGCACAGCAAGAGGCATGGGCCTGTTGAGCACTTGCGATTGCTTAAGACGGGGTCCGAACGCCTCAGCTTCGTGAACTGCAGAACTTTCGGCAGTGACGATGCTTCGGTACAGAGCAAGCTATCCTCTTACGTCATGCAGCTGTCTCGCCTTGGCGTTGGAGCCTGTGGTGTTGCTGAAAGCAGGATACCGGGTAGTGGATGTCGTAATGTTACGAAGGACTGGCAGTTGATATGGTCCGGGCTGCCAGAGGGTCAGCCACGGCAACATGGGGTGGGCCTGTTTCTTAACTCGAAGTGGTCCCGTTGCCTAATCGACTGGTCTGCTGTCAGTGAGCGAATCCTGGTAGTCCGTGTGAGAATCAGCAGTGGGATAAACGCCTCAATCGTGGTAGCATATTCGCCGACTGATACCGAGTCCACCCCTGAGGAGGTCAAGGAAGCTTTCTACCTGCAGTTGGAAGCTATCTTGGCAGCGCTGCCTTCCAGGGACATGCTAGTCCTTCTGGGTGACTTCAACGCCCAGGTTGGCACTGATCCAGAATCGTATGGGGGTGTTATGGGGCCTCATGGCTTTGGGAAGCAGCAGCCTTCAGGGAATGGTGAGCGACTCTTGCAGCTGGCTGGTGCCTTGAACCTTCGCTTAGCCAACACCTTCTTCAAGCACAGCAATTACCGGACTGCTACTCACAAGATGGTTAATAGAAACAAGCAGGATGTGCTCAGGGTCATCGATTACATAGCTGTCTCCAAGCGGTTCATGTCAAGTGTGACAGACTGCAGGGTCTTTCGCAGCTTTGATACAGGTGGCTCTGATCATAGAATGCTGGTGCTTACGATGCGCCTCCGCTTGTCAGTGGCCAAGCAGCACAGTGCGAAGGGACAGCCAGCACGGCCCTATGACTGCAGCCGGCTGCAAGAATCTGCAGCAACTCAGCAGTGCTTTGAGCTGGCAATGTCTAACCAGTTCAGCCGTCTGGTAGGGGCTCAGTTGCAGAGCGCACAAGACGAATGGACACAGCTAACAGCGGCAGCCAGCCAAGCAGCCCATAAGGCTGGTCTAAACCTCAAGCCTCAGCAGCGGCGCCGAGATTTCGCTATATCCGATGCGACCTTGCAGAAGATTGAGCGGAAACATGCAGCACATGCAGCGGTGCTGTCCTCTCCTAATGATGCTACCAGGGCAGATTACAGGGAGGCCAATAATGCTGCTAGGCGAGCGGTTAAGAAGGATCAGGAGCGGTACTTCAAGCAGCAAGCGCTGTTTGCGGAACATGCTCTAAAAGCTGGTAATCTAGCCGTGTTCCACAAGCATGTCCAGCGGATCTTCAAGGAGCAGCAGGGCAGTAGCTCTGCTGCTCCTACAGCTGTGCTAGGGGGTGCTGATGGCAAGCAGCTGTTCCAAAGCAGGGAGGAGGTGGTGAAGTGCTTTGCTGAGCACTTTGCTGATGTCCTCAACTGCCCTGCCAAGCTCGACCAGCAAATGCAGCAGACCATTGAGGAGTTAGTGCAGAAGATGGAGGCAGGGCAAGGTGCAAACCAGCAGAGTGAAGCAGCAGCTCAGCCACCTACTGTGCAGGAGGTTGAAGAAGCTGTCTTTGCCTGTCGTAATGGGGCAGCTCCTGGGGTTGATGGTATCGCAGCGCCTATGCTAAAGCTCAGTGGGACCATGCTGAAATGGTTGCACAGGGTCATTGTGGCGGTGTGGGAGTCAGGGAAAGCGCCAGTGGAGTGGAAACGTGCACTGTTGGTGGCACTGTATAAAGGCAAAGGAGAGCGCAAAGTGAGAGATAGCTATAGGGGGATAAGCTTGCTAAGTATACCGGGGAAGGTGTATGTCTTGGTCATTTTGGCTAAGATCAGTTCTCATATCGATGCACAACTGCTTGATAACCAGTCTGCTTTTAGGAAGGGGAGGGGCCTCACTGATGCTCTGTTCACCATACGCCAGGTCATCTCTAAGTCTGTAGCATTCGATCAGCCTCTATTCATGGCTTTTGTGGATTTGCGTAAGGCATATGATTCTGTACCGCGAGACACGCTATGGCGCATCCTGCATGTGTACGGGGTACACACAAAGCTGATAGAGTTGCTGATGGACTTGCATACTGGCACACAGGCTGCTGTTAGGATGGGTGGTGTGGTGTCTGAGTGGTTTGATGTGCATGGCGGGGTGCGGCAGGGATGTGTCATTGCTCCCTTGCTGTTCAACATCTACATGGACTTTGTGGTTCGGCAGGCAATGGCTCAGATGCCGGAGGGATGTGGGGTGAAGCTAGCCTATCATGCAGATGGGAAACTTGAGCGTGATGGGTGTGGTAGTGGTGGGTGTGTGGAGCTGTTGTCTGTTCTGCTGTATGCAGATGATATGGTGTTGCTAAGTCCCAGCAGGGAGGAGTTGGTGGTCATGCTGCAGGTGATGGACAAGGTTGCTGCTAGTCTTGGGTTGCGCATCAATGCAAGCAAGACTGAGATCCTGTCCATTGACAAGGATTGGAAGGAGGGGGATGTGCCAGTGCAGCAAGGACCAGAGGTGGTTATCAGTGAGGGTGTGGTAAAAGAGGTGTCACAGTTCAAGTACTTGGGAAGTGTGCTTGTGACTGATGGCAGGTTGGATGTGGAGTTGAATATCAGGAGGGGTAAGGCTGTGGGGAGGTTTAAGCAGTTTGAAAAGATGTGGGGTACCAAGCATCTGTCATTGGCTACGAAGGTGAAGTGTTACAAGGCATATGTGTTGCCAATTCTGCTGTTCGGGAGTGAGTGTTGGTCCCTGACCAAAGTGCAATCGCAAAAGCTTGAGCGGGTGCACTCTAGCTGCCTTAGGAGCATCCTGGGGGTCAGGCTGTCAGATCGGCACACCAATGAGCATATCAGGAAATCATGTGGGGTAGCCACCTTGTCAGCATACATCACAGCAAATAGGCTGAGGTGGCTGGGGCATGTGGGCCGCATGGAGGAGGGCAGGTTGCCGCATATTGCGTTGTTCTCTTCATTACATGGTGACATGACGAGGCCAGTGGGTAGGCCTCGCCATACCTGGGAGAAATGCGTGTGTGCTGATCTGAAGGTGCTTGGTCAAGATGAGGGGAGCTGGGAGGCTTCATGTCAGATTAAGAGTGCTTGGAGGAAGAGGTTGTGGGATCTTACGCACCCTTGGGAAAGCCAACGGTTAGTGAGGTGTAGAAGGCGCACTAAGCAAGCTATTGATAAGCATGTGGAGCGCTATGTGGTGCCTTTCAGTGGCTGGGAGGATGGTGGTTCACCAGTACCTAGGTGGTGGGAGCCACCTCCAGCCCCTACTAGGGTGGTGCTTGATCCTGCTGCCTCCCCGCCACCCATGTGTGATGGAAGTGGAGCAGGTTTTGGGTTTTAGTGGTGGTGTTTGTTTCCCCTTGGTGTGCACGCCGTTGCATCTAGCCTCAGCTTGTGTGTGGCAAATCCACCATCGGTTGTGTGGCTTCGTGATTGTGATCAGGAGCCTTGTGTTTGTGGCCTAGGTTTGTTTGGCCATTGGCATTGCTGGTCTTGCGTTTTGATTGATTGATTGAAAAGGGCACACTTACTGAAGTTAAAGTGACCAACAGGTGTGACTGGCTATAGTGACCCAAAGCCGTTCCCCAGAAGGAGGAAACTTGTGTTCTGCTTTGCAACCCTTGTGGGGGGGGTTTCCAGCTGCCCAGAAAGAGTACTATGGGATGGGTCAGCCAGCCCCACCACATGGTGTAGCAAATGTAACACATCTGCTTACTGTGGCTTTTTGCTTCTGGTTAGATGTCTTAATGTCGATGCTGCATTGTGCACATGTTCCTCTGGAGGATGCCGTATCTACTACAGCTCATGAGGTGCATGTGCACAACGCAAGGGCTACTGAGACTGCTCTTGCTTGAAATTCTGGCTATCCTGTAGCTTTGGCTAGTTACTCTGATATTGCTGGTGCTGCTGTTCCTTGTTCTGGCTACCTTGTGGCTCTGGCTCATAATGCTCTACTCCTGCTGCGGCTGTTGATGTTCCTCCACACGTATGATGCTGCTGCCAGTTGTGGCCTGGGTGACACCATCAGCATCTTGTCGAGTCTGTGCGGCCCTAACATTGTGTAGTTGTTAGTTGGGATGCATTGGGTGAAATGGTCTGCTATCTAGTATCTGCTGAAGCAGCTCTGCTGGCATCGATAGAGGTGGGACAGCATAGCTGCACCTCGACTGCTTGAAATTTGTAGTCTAGCTGATTGTAGCTAGTAGATCACTTCTGGAAATTCCCTAAGCAACGGTTAGGTCTAAAGCTGGAGGTGATGCTTAGGAAAAGTAATTATGCTATGAGGCGTAGGAAACAAGGGGAAGGTTTGTTACGCTGCCATCAAATGGTTGTGCAGGAATGTCTCTTTACCAATTAGGGGCACCTGTAGACCAAGACTGCTGGGGCAATATGGGGAGGTTGCAGTTTGTGTCTTCACCTAAGATGTCAATGCCCACCCATATAGCCATGCATCAGTCAGGACTGGTCTGCATTAGGGTTTCCAACCGCTCAATATCTCCTTTATTAGTGTGTAGAGATAGCCTTACTAGAGCTAAGGGTACCAACAGGTGGGTATGGCTATCAGTGAACAAAGACCCTGGAGGAAGCTTGTCTTGCTTTGCACCTGTGGTGGGCTGCATTAGAACCAGGCAAGAACCACTGGTCTGCGTCAGGGTCCACCACTTGGCATAGCACATGTAACTCATTGCAGTAATGTGTGCTGTCGCTGCTGGGTTCATGTGTTAGTATAGAGTGTTGAGTGGTTTGGTGACTGCAGCTTGCCTGGGATCCATGCACACAACACTGGTGCTGCTCGGCTGTTGCTATTGCTGACGATCTGGTAGTCTCTGGCTGACTGCTCTGCTCCTGCTCCTGCTGCTGCACCTGTTGCAGCTGTCCCTCCCCATGACAAGGGGGACAAGGGGGACAAGGGGGACAAGGGGCGGGACAAGGGGGAGAGCAGGGGGGGGGGGGTTCCACTCAAAACATGGCCACTGATAGAGCACTTGACATCCGGGGCGTGGCTGACATCACATGGGTGCGTCAAGGAAAGGTGAATGTAACTAGTGGGAGAAGGGGCATTCTGAATGTGCATGTGCACTGCAAGTAGGCATTACTGCCGGCAACGACCCAATGTAGGTAATGAACTTGTGTTGTTCTGTATTACTTTCTATAGAACCCCCCAATGGACTGTAAGTATATGGTTGCCAGCTTAGAACTAGGGGCTGTGGATTCAACAGCGACGTGGTTCTTTTGAGGTGCCCAGCTGCTGCCACCGACCCTATCTTAAGGATTCTGGCACGTAGTACTTGCTACAAGGATATAAAATGCCCAAGGGATTAGACAATCCAGGTAAGTATGGGGAAGCCTGGGGACATATATGAACGTGTCAGTGACCTTGCCACAGACTCCCCAGGCATGCCCATGCTGCTGCTAAATAATCTCGAGGACACTGTTCCTTATAGCCGCGCTGCTCCAGTCAAGCATGTGATCTTGACATGTGCTTGATTCATAGTGCCACCTCAAGGTCTGGTCATGGGAAGGATGTGGGAAGTGGAATGTAGAACTGGCAGGATGACTGATCTCTGTGCTGTAACCAGATCATGTTGGCGGGCGGTAAGCAGCAGAAGGTGCCCCCAGTCACGAGAGGGGTGTAGTACTTTGGTGAGTTTTGCTATCTTTCAGGCTCTTCCGGTAGATGGCCATTTCTCTTTTATGAGAGCATTGCATGTGTTCTGAAGAGCTTGGAAATGCATACAGCATGCTGACTTAATTGTCGGTGAGCAGGATGCTTTGTCACGGACAATATGCATTCTGCACGCACCTTGCCTACACTTAGAGCACAGCCTGACGCAGAACGTACGCTTAGTGCGTAGGCAAGATGCGAGGTACTGGGTGCTCTGTGCGGCCCTAGGCATCTTGTAACTGTTGAGCTGCGCTTGATGCAGTAGGAAAGATTGGGGTATAAAAAAATATTTGATGTACCATCCAGCTCTGCTGGCTCAACGGTAGAGGAGCAGAGCTGCACCCCAAAGCGTGGATAAAGGTTGTCTAGCTCAGCTGGGAACCCGCATCATATCTGGAGATGAACTCCAGACAGGGTTTGTTCTAAGGCTGGAGGTGATACTTGGGGTATGTATCTTGTGCTGCGAGACGTAGAAAGATGGGGAATTGTTTGCTAGATAGACTGCCGCCAACTGGATTGTGCGGGGATGTCTACTTAGCAAACAGCCAGTGACAGTTGGTATGCCAAAAGTGATGGGGTGGTATGAGTAGTGCAGGTGGACCATAGTTCACAAAGGATGCTAATGCAGGTCATGTAGCAATGCATATCACCCCCCCCCCCCGGACTGGTATGGTGGTGCATTGCAGCCGATATCTATGGTAGGCTGGCCCAATGTAATACTTACAGCAATGGGCCCCTCCCATCCTTATGCGGGAGGGTACCTCACGCCCCTCCTGGCGTAGCACTCTCTCCCTCTCTCAGCCGATATCTTCTTCAAATGAGAAATGTGGAAGGGCGCCTTAGCCAAGGACAAGTTTACCAGTAGGTATGTATCAAAAGTTAACAATGCCGTTCCCTAAAAGGAGGATCATGTAGTGCTACTTTGCGCCGGTCGTGGTGGGGCCAACCTACTGCATCGCCAGATGATTACTGGTTGATTCAGCCCCCACCACTTGTCGTAGCAATTGTAACACATCTGAGAACTCTGGTTCAGTTGTTGCTGCTGGTTTCATGCATTACTATAGAGTTGCATTGTGCACATGGACCTCATGAGCTGCAGCAGCTAGTGCAGCTCATCAAGTCCATGTGCACAACGCAAGGGCTGCTGCTGCTGTTGCTTGTGCTGGCTATCTTGTACTTGTGGCTATTCAGTAATTGCTGCTCCTGCTGCTGGTGTTCTTCCCCCTGCAGGATGCTGCTGCTAGGGGTGACCAGGCTGACACCATCCACCGTCGCCTCAATGCAGGCCTGTCTACCTTCTGTATCGAAAAGTTTGGACTGCTGGTGAGGAACGCGACCAGAATTTCGACCAGTGGAAGGTGAGTTTTCCGTCATGAGGCAAAGCATGAGGATTTGCTGTGTAACTCTCAGTATCATGCTACAGCCAGTGTGACATGCAAGGTCGGCCTAGCTGCATTCCAGGGATGCAGGAGGCCCTGTGAAGCTACATTTTAAGGACTAGGTCTGCCCTGATTGTTGTCTACATGCATGAGCAGCAAAGTAACCAACGCACCTGGACTAGTGCATGGTGTAACTTGCTCATGCTGTTCATCTTCAGTGTTGGATTTAGCTGTATCTGCTAGGTTAGCTTCCAGTCACTGCTTCATCATTTTGTACAGCAGAAACCCTGCACTTTGAGGCCCAAAAGTAATGGGTCCTGTCATATCAGAGCTTGTACACCACTCACAATACATGCATCCTACCCTGCCAATGTTGCTGTGGTCCTTGGTGCTGCTGCCACTGCTGTGTTTGGTAAGTTTACAGAGGAAGGCCTGTAGCACAGAACATCTGAATGTGGGTCCACTTGGTTTTGTGCATGCAGTGGTGCAGTGCTAACATGTACAGCAAGGTTTCATGTTTCATTTTGTTGCTCTCTTGATTGAAAGGTGCAAATCCCATTGATACCTGCAGAGTTCCACTGCAGATCACATTCAACCAAGTAAAGCAAATAGCTTTTCTGTTGCAACTTCAACCTACCCAGCGTACAGCTGCTGGAATGCAGACGGAGTGCTGTTTGAATGGTCTCTGCCTGCTGTGGCTTGAGAGACCCTTGGGGACCTGACATTCCGTCCTGCTGGTGAGTCAACTTTCGTATACTGACCCTGGGGCTGACTGCTGATGCTGTCATCAACTTTCTGAAGAGCGTAAGTGGGGATGGGGTATTCTATTGCACTAGTGTTGGCTTCCGTGTTGCGTTTTCTGGGTAAATTTCATCCTGCTCCGTCCCAGTTACCCTGATGGTTAGTTTAGCCTGAATCCTGCCAAGTACACATACGCACCATGGGATCTTAGTACCCTGGCTCTGGACCTCACTCTTGATGTCATGAGCTTGCTTGACGACTCCGGCCCTCCCTCTTGAGAAGACATCAGGTGAGTGGGTGGAAAACATCGCCAAGGCTTTCATGAGGTTGAGATGGTGACTGCTATTCAATAGTTAAATTGGCACACACAGCCTTACTAAAGAATAGATTACATAATGTTTTATGGGTAGGAAATATGGTTCGGGAGTGTTTCCATCCAGACCTGGGGAATCAGCAGCTCACCATGTGCAGGTAACTGGCTGTTGCGTTTTGCTTGCTACATCTGCTAACCATCAAAGATTGGCAGGCAAATTATGCAACTGTAGGCAAATGTGAAGCCATGTTAGTGAGGCCCAGTAAGATGGTGGGGAGGGAAGGAGGAACTGATAGAGACCGCCCGGCCATTGAGATGATATGGTGCTATCCGGCCAGGACAATAAGAGCATGTCGTCTTCTAGCATGGGATTACTGCGTTTTTGCAGGTGGTTTGTTTTCAGAGCTTCGTCTGTATCATCAGTGGAAGTGGCTTCTGTTGTGACGAAGTCAATCACCATGATACAGGCAGCATGCTTGCTAAGTCTGCCTGGTGCCTGTCTGCCTCATTATTAGTACATTTCATGATATGCCATAGCAAAAGTGCCACCTTCGGCCCGGCACCTCAAGCTGTCACAAAGAACACCGACGGGGGTGGAACAGAATACGGGTTGTCTTTGGCATGCATGACAGCATATGCCTAGACAGCCTCACTGTTGTGTGCTCAAGATACTGTTGCCTGCTGAGTACATGATTGGTTGGGAGGTGATACATAAGAGACCATTGGACATGATATGCTTCTTTCAAGGACAATGAATGTGCTAGTAGGATGGGAGTATCCGCTTCATTAAGGTGGACTGTTTTCAAGCTCCTCCTGTATCTTAAGAGGCAGGTCTTTTCCTGTGATGGAAGGGCAGCCACCATGATACAGGGAGCATGAGACTTGCAATGTCTGCTTAATGCTTGTCAGCTTTAGTGTTTTGCGCTTCCGAGGTAGCTGCTTGCTAAGTATTAGGGTTGCAAGGTAGGAACCAGTCATGCCTGGATGCTGGACCTTGTGGAAGTAGATCAATGTTGTCGATGCAGATGACATCTGCTCTACTCGTTGCCCAATTGTATCTTGATCCCTCAAAGCAGTGGTTGTGTTTACCATGCAGTGAGAGATTAAGATGCAGTTGATCAATGCACTCAAGGCAAGAGGTGATATGAACAGTTGGCTCGGTGCATACTGACATGACGTGGCGAGAGCTGCCTGCCAGCACCCAATTAAGTGGCTTGATGGAAGTTAATTCCCTCACAGCACAGGTCATGGGGTTTGTGGGAAGACATACAGAGGAATGTCCAGCTCCATATGCAGGCAACTGGCTGTCTAGTTTGCTTCCACTCATTCTGCTGACCCGCTACATGCTTGTGAATGGGTGGGCAAAAGCTTCATATAGGCAAATGATTGGTCATGTTAGTGAGGTCCAGTAAGGTGGTGGGGAGGGAAGGAGGCAGGAAATGGTGTTGATGCAGAACTGATGACATCTGTTCCACTCGAGGCACTAATGTATGTAATCATCCCGACTTACAACAGGGTCTGAAATGCAATGCAAAGGCAAGATGTATTACCTACAGTTGCCAGGTGTACACTGACAGGGACTGGCAGCTGGTTGCCAGCGACACCATCAAGTGAGCTGTATGTGATTTGCTGGACCTTTCGTCCACCTATTCCACAGCACACTTCATGGGGCTTCTGTCAAGGCCTGCGGAAAATGTTGAGCAGGAGCCTCCAGCAAGATTTGCTCGATGCCTGCATGCTAGGTTCACTAAGAATTTAATGTGGGGCAAAGCTTCTTCTACAGGTTCAGCCTTATAAGCATGGACCGGTTGGTCCATGCCCTAAGCAGATGCTATAGGAGATGGTCACCCATGGGGGTTATGTGCTGGGGCTCGGGTCAGTTCTTCCATCAAGCAGAGCTCATTCTAGTGGACAAGTACCGGTACTAAGTGAAGAATATCCATGCTTTGGTCTGGTCGGTCCTAGAAGGAGAGGCATTGCTTGAAGCTGTATCATGCATGCACGTGCTTGCAGCCTGGTACCTAGGAGAAGCTACTTTGTTGAGGTGTAAACTCTAGGAGAGCTGACAATCCGAGGTGGGGTGGGCATTTAATTATGAGAAACTCCCATGTTCCTGGGTTTACCTTCGTCCTGCTCCGGTACAACTACTGTTTGTGGTTTGTGGTTTGGCCTCAATCTGCTAAGCAACACCACGGGACCTTAGCCTGGCTCTGAGCTCCATTGCTGAGCCATGATCGTATAGTGGCTCTTGGCCTTCCTTTTAGTTGACCTGGAATACACTGACTGGCTGCCAAACAGCAGTCAAGCTGAATGGCGGATGAGGTGGGTTGACATGGGCATGGCAGGACAGCGGGAAGGCAATAGTAGGAGGCTGGGCAATCTGCATGTGCACTGTAAGCAGGCCATACTGGCAACCACCCAGTGTAATAGGTCATGCACTTTTGGTTTCTATACTGCTGACTAGTAATCCCCCCAATGAGCTGCAAATAAAGAAAGCACAACCTGGTTGTCAGCTTAGGGAGGTTTGTGGCAGCTCAATGTAGTTCTATTGAGCTGCGCTTCTGCCACAGATTCTTGACGCTATTGGCAGGTAGTACTCTCTATGAGGATATTGCTGGTTGAAATTACGACTTGTCAGGCAAGCATTGGGAAGCCTGGAAAGGTGTGTGATCTAGCCATGGGCACCTTGCTACAAATGGCAAAGGCTTCCCATGCTCCTGTCACAAACTTTTGACTGAGCTCGTTATACCCCACAAACTCTTGAGCTCATTAGGCAAGCATATGATGTGCTCTAGAGCTGGAGGTAATGCCTGACTACATGTAACTATGCTGCCAGCCTCGGGGGGACGGTTGGAAAACGGGGAAAGTTTGTAACGCTGCCAATAGTGGATTGTGGAGGAATGTCTCTTTAGCAGCTAGGGGCACCTCGGATCGACCAAGACTGCTGGGGAGGCACGCTTTTCGTCTTCATGTAAGATGTCAATGCCCGCCCATATAGCCATGCATCAGTCAGGACTGGTCTGCATTAGGGTTTCTAACCGCTCAAAACCTCCTTTAGAATGTGTAGAGGTAGCTTTACTAGAGATAAAGGTATCAATAGGTCTGTATGGCTAAAGTGCAGAATAACCCCTGAAGGAAGCCATGTTCTGCTTTGCACTGCCTGTGGTGGGCTTCAGGACCAGAAACCAGAGAACAATGCTCTGGACTATCAGGTTCCACCACTTGGCATAGCATATGTATCTCATGGAGTGCTGTGTGCTGTTGCTGCTGGGTTCATGTATTAGGATAGATGCTGTGTGGTTTTGTTACTGTAGCTCTTGAGATCCATGCACACAACACTAGTGCTGCTTGGCTGTTGCTATTGCTGACAATCTGATAGCCTCTGGCTGACTGCTCTGCTTCCGCCTCAGCAGCAGCAGATCTGCTGCTGCCGCTGCTCCAGCACTGCTGCTGCTGTTCTTCCCCATGCAGGCTGCTGCTGCCAGTGGTGACCTGGGTGACATTATATACCGCCGCCTTAATGCAGGCCTGTCTAGCTTGTCTATTGCACAATTTGGACTGCTGGTGAGTGTCCAAACCAGTGGAAGATGTTCTCTGTCATGATGCAAAGCATTTCTTTTTGCTGTGTAACTCTCCGTATCATGCTACAGCCAGTGTGACATGCAACGTCCGCCTAGCTGCATGCTAGGGACGCAGGAGGCATTGAGAAGTTACACATGAAGGATGTCTGCTCTGCATTGTCTTCGTGCATGAGCATCAAAGTAAAACAACACACCTGGACTATTGCATGGTGATTGTGGAAGAGGCTCTGCCTCTTCCTCAGTTACTCAGCCAGCCTGGCATAGCTCTTCTTCTTTTATTGCATGTTGAAACTTGCTCATGCTGATTATCTGTTGGGTTTTGCCGTCTCTGCTAGGTTAGCTTTCAATCACTGCTTCAGCATTCGGTACAGGAGATGAACCCTGCTTTTTTGAGACCTGAAAGCGCTGGGCGTGTGATACCACATCATGTACACCCAGCACCACTTGCAATTAGAAACAAGGCCGCGTCTCTGCTCCCCTGCTCCCTCCCCCTTACCCCCCTTGTCTCTGCTCCCCTGCTCCCTCCCCCTTACCCCCCTTGTCCCTGCTCCCCTGCTCCTTTTCCCTTAGTCCCCTTGTCTCTGCTCCCCTGCTCCCTCCCCCTTAACCCCCCTTGTCTCTGCTCCCCTGCTCCCTCCCCCTTAACCCCCCTTGTCTCTGCTCCCCTGCTCCCTCCCCCGTAACCACCCTTGTCTCTGCCCCCTGCTCCCTCCCCCTTAACCCCCCTTGTCTCTGCCCCGTGCTCCCTTTCTCTTAATCCCCTTGTCTCTGCTCCCTGCTCCCTCCCCCTTACCCCCCTTGTCTCTGCTCCCCTGCTCCCTCCCCCTTAACCCCCTTGTCTCTGCTCCCCTGCTTCCTCCCCCTTAACCCCCCTTGTCTCTGCTCCCCTGCTCCCTCCCCCTTAACCCCCCTTGTCTCTGCTCCCCTGCTCCCTCCCCCTTTAACCCCCCTTGTCTCTGCTCCCCTGCTCCCTCCCCCTTTAACCCCCCTTGTCTCTGCTCCCCTGCTCCCTCCCCCTTAACCCCCCTTGTCTCTGCTCCCCTGCTCCCTCCCCCTTAACCCCCCTTGTCTCTGCTCCCCTGCTCCCTCCCCCTTTAACCCCCCTTGTCTCTGCTCCCCTGCTCCCTCCCCCTTAACCCCCCTTGTCTCTGCTCCCCTGCTCCCTCCCCCTTAACCCCCCTTGTCTCTGCCCCCGTGCTCCCTCCCCCTTAGCCCCCTTGGGCCCCTTGCCTCCTTTAACCCCCGCTCATTCGAGGAACCCACTTGCTGGGCCTCAGCGCATCCTTCCTTGCACCTGATGTAGATTCCCTGCACCTTGCGGGCGTGTCTGGCGCCGCTGGCAGTAATCCGAGTGCCGAGGCCCTGTTGGTGTGGCAGATCATTGGTGCTGGGGTGTCTATGCTGGTGGGACCCATTGGGTACAGCCTCAAGGTAAGGCGGGGGCTGGGCATTCAGCAGTCCACGGGCCTTCTTGTTCAGACTAATTTGCATTTGTTCAGAGGTTGCAGGGGCAGGGTGCACAGTAATACGGGTCATGATAAGGTTTTAGAATGTATCAATACAATGCGTTCAGGTGTGGCTTTCTTTCGGTCAGGCTAAATGGCATGTCTGAGGGAGCTTTCTCGGCTGGCCCGAGTAGATTGATGCATACGAAATTCTGCCTTTATTGCTCTTACTGCCTCAAGAACTGCCAAGGACTAACAGCGCACCTGAACCAGAGGGTTCAGGCTGGACACACTGCATGTTGAGTTTATGTTTTAGGGTTTAAGCTACACTCTTGATTAGGTTTAGGGTTTAGGCTGGGCTCAACAACCGGATGCCTCGTGCCTAGAGAGATATGCAAAGGGAGGAGAACTCGCATCTGCATGCTCATGGGACGTTCATGGGGGTTCTATGTGCCCCCCCTCCCCCCCCAGCTTGTCCAACCATCGTTGCAAGGTGTTGAACATTGCCCTGAGTGGTGCTGGTCTGGGTCACCTGATCATCCTGGGTCACCTGGTCACCTGGGTCACCTGGGTCACCTGGTCATCCTGATCATCCAGGGAGAGGGGGAGAGAGGGAGAGAGAGAGGGAGAGAGAGAGGGAGAGAGAGGGAGAGAGAGAGGGAGAGAGGGAGGGAGGGAGGGAGGGAGAGAGGGACCTGGGTCACCTGGGTCACCTGGGTCACCTGGTCATCCTGATCATCCAGGGAGAGAGGGAGAGAGGGAGAGAGAGAGAGGGAGAGAGAGAGGGAGAGAGAGAGGGAGAGAGAGGGAGAGAGAGAGGGAGAGAGGGAGGGAGGGAGGGAGGGAGAGAGGGAGGGAGAGAGGGAGAAGGAGAGAGGGAGGGAGAGAGGGAGGGAGAGAGAGGGAGGGAGGGAGGGAGGGGGAGAGGGAGGGGGAGAGGGAGGGGGAGAGGGAGGGGGAGAGGGAGGGGGAGAGGGAGGGGGGAGAGGGAGGGGGAGAGGGAGGGGGAGAGAGAGAGAGAGAGAGGCCTAATTAAATCTGTCGGGCAATCAGTGAAGTGTACAGTAACAGAACGAGGGAGAAGAGCAGTTGTGCTCTGGTTGGAGTGATGGCCCCTGTTAAAGTCAACACACTGCAGTGGTCCTGAGCAAGTGTGTGCCGGATCAGAGGACAGTAATCTGAAGAGCAGCGCTAGTGCTGTTCTCCTGTGCAACTCGAATTGATGGTTTGATGGAATTGAAGCCGAGACCATGGTTGGAGGCTTTTGGTAGGAAATTTCCTTGCAGTATCATGTCATTTGGTTTTGGGGTTTGATGCATTGATGCATGCAGAAAGAAAGGTACTGATGCATGGCCAGTTCTGATGTTGTTTGGAGCATGACCAGTTACAATGTTACCTGGTGAAGTACCTGGTGAAGTGAAGGTGATGGCATGGCAGAATAATTATTATTACATTTCATGATATGCCATAGCAATAAGTGCCATAGGCCCCGCACCTCAAGCTGTCACAAAGAACAGCGAGGTGGAACAGAATACGGGTAAACTTCGACATGTATGACAATATATGCCTAAACATGAGGTCCAGCAGCTAGGTCAAAATCACCCAAAACCTCCGCTGCCCCAATGGGGGTAAGAGCCTCCCTCCTACTTAAGAAAGCAAGGAGGGCTTGTAAGCCCGGGTGCAAGCAATAGTTGGTAACAAACCCCATTGGTTGGACCTCACGCCACATCAGAAGGGTGAGCATAAGCATTCCTAATTCCTAATTCCTAATTCCTAATCACATCAGAATAAGAGGGATTTGTTTGAGCCCTTGGGGAAAGTGTGAAAGATGTGGCAAGGTCAGACAGTTCATACATGTAGGATTGTGGATGTAGCACAGCATTTAAGTTTGCCATTGCGAGCCGTCAATGTGCCGCCCAATGGCTAGGGTGGGTGGCATTAAACTCGGTTTGGTTTGGAATGCGGTCATGTGGCCATGTGTTTGGGATAAAATCAGCAGTTGCAAGTTATTGAGAATCGTCCATTGCTTCCAATCTAATGTAATCAGCACGAGGAGAAGTTGGCGCAGCCCAAATTACATCCTTTAGTATGAGGTGGGAATAAATGACTCGTTTCAGTCATGAAGAGCCCATATCAGGCAGTACGTACTTGCAGACTGTGAAACGCTATCACAGTGTCGAGTTGGGATCAGGGTATGGTAACTCTATTACTCTACATGTATGTAGGCCACAGATCAACCTTAGCTACCGCGCAACAGTAATGCGTCCGTCCCATCAGATATAACCTTCTCACTCCACTGGATGGCTGAATCTTACATTCACACTGAACCAATTGTAGCTCCGTTCTTAACGCCATCGTTCTGGAGTTTGGTGGTATGGGAAGTGGTAGCGTTGTGACAGGCTATGAGAGTTTGCTGCTGTGTACAGGTGCATGTCGCCAGTGCCTTCCACTCACTTCAATCATGCCCAAAGACTGAGCAAAGCCTGCGGGCCGGAACGCTGTTCTTTCAAGATGCTGATAACAGACAGGCACGCAA
The DNA here is from genome assembly GCA_963556185.1 of Pseudopediastrum boryanum. Taxonomy (NCBI): domain Eukaryota; kingdom Viridiplantae; phylum Chlorophyta; class Chlorophyceae; order Sphaeropleales; family Hydrodictyaceae; genus Pseudopediastrum; species Pseudopediastrum boryanum. Next base: position 9,100,827 of record OY744497.1, on the reverse strand, counting down.
AGAACTAAAACAAGAAACGCAGGCTGGCAAGAGCTATTTCGCGAAAACCTGTCAGGAGCGACTGCCCAGGCACTCACTCGCTTATGCCCAAAGACGGAGAAAAGCCTCTTGCACATCTGACCATTCTGTCATGAATCACATAGAATACATGCTTGCAGAATGCTAGGGACAGAGATGGTTGCTGGCCAGAAGTATTTCGCCAGTCCGCCCAGTAGTCCCCCACAGGCAGTTGTGCGCGAAGGCAGCCAATATGCATATACACATCGGACAAAATGTCCAATACTAGATAAAAGACACGCCTGCAGAATGCTAGGCACAGAGATGCTTGCTGGCAAAAGTTATTTCGGGAAAACCGGTCGGAAGCGAGTGTCCATCGCAGCGTGCGTTCCTTCCGCACATGCTGCCCCTCCGCAATGCTCTCAGCTTGTGGTACCGACGAAGGCGCTTACATAGACGCCCTAAGCGCAGCCTGCGATGCCCTATAGGGCACGTCTGCCCCGCAGTCGGCAGTCTTCGGCACCGGTGTCACTACTGCTCGACGTCCTAACAATAGAACGGTAATGACAGCTTTTTAAGCACACTACAACATCACAAACGCCGAGAGTGTAAGCAGAATACACTGCGCGCCAGACCGCTGCATGCAAGACAGGCCATGCATGCCAGCACGTCTCTCGATCTCATACAACTCGAACACATGTCACCCACTCCTTTTCCAGCAATTACACAAAAGACCTGCCATGTACCAAACCAGCAGGATGTGCTGCGCCCCAAACACATCGCTCGTGTCGAGCCACTTCCCACCAAGCCAATTCAATTCCACTTGAGCACCCCATTGCATATTAAGCATCCCAGCCTGCTTCATGCAATGACAGCAAGAATCAAAGTGTAGCTGCTGCTAAACTTTCTGCTGTGCACAGGCGTTTGAAATGGAACATACTGACAGTCCAGCTTGTCTAACACTTAACGCAAACACTGCTATTCAAACACACTGTAATCCTCCAGTTCAAGCATATAGCATAACCCAATACGCAGCTTTACAATACCCAAAATCAGGCAACCACAGTATGTTGTCTTGCTATAGCGGCTGCATGCAGCTAGAAGGACCGTTGAAGTCGGGCAAACAGCCTGCACTAGCCCCCACCGATGCAGCCACTAATGCCAAGCCAACAAACCAAAGCAAAGGCTGAACAATACACAGCAACTGTACAGTGGTCTGTAACTTCTGCCGTCATTTGGAATAAGATACTAACCCATGTGCTCTGTACAGATAGAACAGGCCATCATAGCAAGTGATATGCCACAATACACCCTTAGCACTAAAACCAAACTCCAATTGTGGAATGATAGAGGCTTGCTCAATGCGTTTGTACAGCAGCAACAGGCAGGCGGGGAAGCGGAAGAGCAAAAGACCCAGTTCTGCTTACACCCCAGGAGCCCTTCCAATAAATATACGATAGTCCAGTAATACTAGATGAGAGGCCTAGCCACAATATCACTCTTGGAATAGCCCCTTCTCTCTTTCTCTTGCTGCCCAAGTGGCAGTTAAAGCATATGAGTAATCTGGCAAAGTAACTGAAGTGTGCCAGATTGTTAGCCAGTGCTCAAGCAAAGACACAGAGCCATGCAACCTGCCATAGGCATACAGAGCAATGAGGACACAGTGACAAGACCAGACAGCAATACGTGCTGTGATTAGATAGCTAAATCATACTATTATGAGTTTGGGACCCGTAGGCCCTCCACCTCTTCACGCCATGCTCAAGTTACTCCCTTTGCCATGTATTGCGCCTTGAACATGTCACTAAACCCCCAGTCCCTTAACTTCGGCTTACTTGCCCAACTTTAAGCCAGCCCTTGACTGGGACTGCCTGACCAGTGTGACGTAGCTCCGTCACCTTCTTCGTTTTTTCTTTAACCACTTCTTCCTGCCTCAGTCACGACCACCACCTTCTTTGCAGGAGCAGCAGACATAGGGGTCTTGGGGTAGTTATTATATTGCTTGTAGCTGCATGTCCCTGCCAAGCTGGTCATGGGAAATGCCTTGGGAATGTAGAAGTCAACCTTGGACCCGTCAGTTGGGCCTTCAAACAACCATTTGGGGATGACGGTGTGGATGCCCCAATTCTGGTCAACAACCTGGGTAGAAACAACATGCAGGTAGGCTTACAAATCAAACGCAGCATGAGGGAGAAAATTGAGAACAGTTACAGTAGTACTTAGCAGGTGCGTGCCCCAACTCTGTTCCTTGGGTAAGGAAAGGCAGTAACAAGAGCAACAGGCTGCAGCAGCTAGCCTGAGTGCATGAGGACTAAAGAGGCAGCAGCAGCAGTTGAGGCGGGACATATTCAGTTTTATTCTCAAACAGAAGCACAAGGTTCAAACTCTGAGCACCATTGCAGAGCATGGGCGGCCAGCAGACACCACGAGCTTAGAAAGGGGTTAGGGTTTAAGGTTTCAAGTGTAGGGTTTTAGGGTTCAGCAGCCTTAACATGGTTTAGGGTTTAGTGTAAGCAGCAGCAGGCCAGAGGTTGCAACTGTGGCACAGGCGTAGCAGCAAGTTTAACAGCAGTGTCATAGCAGCAGGTGCAGTGCAGGACCAAACGTAGCACCAGGGAGAGCAGCAGCAGCAGCACCAGCAGATATTAACTGACATATTAGCTGAGCCTCCCCCTCTTACCCAAGAGCACATATGCATAAAAACTACAGCAGAAGCATCACCTTGAGCACCCCCAAGCTGTGAATTGACATTGCACCCAATAGGAGCCGGCCAGAGTGCTGGACTTAGCTCAGCAGCATTAAAATGAGCAGCAAAGGCAGTACGAGGCAGCACCAGCAGCAGCAGCAGTGGCAGCACCCGCGCTTCTAGGACCAGTGCACCAAGGTCGCACCCGGGACTCGGGGAAACGGACTGAGCCATGTGCTGCAAACAGGTGCAGAAGCAGCAGCTCGGGGAGAAAAACACCAGCAGAAACAGCAGCAGCAGCAGCAACAGCAGCAGTGGGACAAGACCACTAGCACCAGCAGGAGCAGCGGTAGCATCAAAATCAGGACCAGGGGCAATGGAGGCATGGGCGGCAGCAACAGAACGGAAGCAGCGGCAACAGCACATGCAAGGGCAGGAGGCAGCAGGCAAACTCAAAAACTGCACGGGGCGTGAGGGCGGGCAGGGGAGGAAAGCTGGGGATGTGATGAGGCTGGAGCAGGTGGCAGCTGAGAGTGTGGAACCACCACATGCAGAAAAACAGGGGTAATGCATTTGGAGGTATTGCCTCATGCTCGTGCATGTCCCGCTCTGCAGATTTGTTCACCACCCCTTTGTGTACTCTCATACTCTCAATAACAAGGCTGATTCATATCCTAAGCCTCCCACCCACCTGTGTGATAGCAAAGTCAATACCGGTGGTCATCACTGTATAAGACTGATCCTCAGTCAGGCCATAAGTCCTCATCAGCCAATCCCTGGTGTTATTGCTAGCCACCATCATCGTACGATCCAAGGTAGACAGAGTACCAATGACAGCCATGGGGTTGGCGGTGCCATTGGCCAGTAGCTCACTTATGTAGTCCTGGAAACACATTGAGCAAGCAACAAGAGGACAGTCGGAAAGCCGTTATTTTGGGAAATGGGGCAAGTGGCAGTGACAGAACTTGCCTAGACTGACAAAGAAGGGTCCATGTATATGAGAGGATCCTGCAATAGCATAATGCATGGCCCATCTTCCTGGTATCTGGTCTTCCTGGTTAAAGTTTCATAAGCTGTTTGAGGGGCTGGGCAAACCATAAATTTCCACCCATACGCTGTTTGTTTTTGTTTGTTAAGATTTCAAAAGCTTCCAGCAGAATGGGAAGGCATGGCCATTACTGATGTGCACACACCTTCCCGAAAGCAAGCTGGCAGCTGGAGAAGCAGCAGAGCTCAGCACATATGTAATAGCTCGAAGTCTTCAAAGCACAGCTCCACAGCCGTGCAGACCTATGGCATGACTCCATCCATTGTTCATACATGTATGAGGGGATGAGTGGGGAGAAGGAAGGGGAGAGTAGAGGGAGGGAGGGAAAATGGGCATTGGGGGAACGGGGGCAAAGAGAGGGGGACGAGTGTAGCCTTCTTTGTGTAGCTCTTTCTCGATCTTTCTGTCTTTTGCACCTACCTTATAAGTTAGCCCAGTCACCACCCACTCATTTGCATTCTCAATGAGAGGGAAGTCCAAGTCCTTGAGGTACTTTGGCTCCTTGCCTTTCTTAATCACTGTGACCTTGATCTTAGCAGTCATAGAGGTCTCAATAGCAGTACCATCAAACTCAGAATCACCCTGAGCTGCATGGCAGTCACCCATCTGCAAAAAGCAGCAGAAGAATCACACAGTGAGTGAGTGAAGACTGGAATCAGCTCTGCATAAAATTCAGGAAGAGGAGGTTCTAGCCAAGCCGTGGTGCGTCGCCCCCCCACACCATATCCTCCCGATCCATTATGCTTTTGCGAAGAACTTCACACTAGTACTACTCAGTGCTGCACCCATTTGGTCGAGCCTGCTTGCATGCGGCGTGAGAACACTGCACACTGAGCCACAACCTGACCTTATGTTGTTACGTTCGTGGTAAGACAATTTTAAAGTGACATGGCCGCAATACAACCATGTTTAGGGTACCCTCATGAGCACCTCCCATTTATTTACAGTTCATGATATGCCATAGCAAAAAGTGCCATAGGCCCGCACCTCAAGCTCTCACAAAGAACAGCGAGGTGGAAGAAACACCTCCCAGCACCAAAGCAAAGTAGCAGTGGTCCTGCATATGTTGCAGCCACTTCATATCACGCATGCCACTAAACCTGCCCAGCTGCAAAAGGGTCCTGCAAGGTTGCTTGCCATAAACACACAACTGCCATGCTGTGGCGTAATGCTGCTCTGCTTCCAGCTTAGATGTCATTGTACTGCTGGACTGTGACTATCTGATGATTGCCAATGTACTGCTGATGTACTCCGTGCGATTGGCCACCGCCAAACACTGCCCCCCTGTGGTACCAGAGTCCTACCCCAGTAGGAACGTCTCTCAACCTGCACTGCTGTACTGCTGTACTGCCCTCACCTGCAGCAGTCCCCCAGGCACTTTCACCGGCAGGTACAGTGTTGCACCCTTGCCAATTCTCCTGTTATCCAGGTTGTTCCCCGTGTCCGAGGGAGTGGTGGAAGTGAAGGGCACATTGATGTCCTGAGCCAGACCAATGTTGCCAATGTGAAGGTTAATGGGAACCTTGAACTTGCCATTCACAGAGGAGTCCTCCACAGACACTGTTTTGTCACGGATCACACCTGCAAGTAACAGCAGAAGCAAAGACTCAGCTAATATGTTGGTGTATTGGCAGCGTATCAAAGCAGAGGACAGAATTGCATCCAGCCTTCTTCAAATGCCATCTGCCCCAACTCTTGTTTGCTACCAAGTGATACATTAGCAGCGGCAGGCAACAGAAACAAAAATCCATTCTAGTAGGCAAACTGACTGGCATCTGCCCCGTGCTCAGCAGGGCCAACCACCTTCATGCAACCACAAGAACAGCAGCAGAAGGAGCAGGTGAGCTGAGTGGATTGCTTTGGGCCTTGAAGCAGCCATAACCGCGTAGAGCCACGCGACAGCAAGCGAAATGAGACCTGGCAGTAGGTGCTCAAATTCCTACAGTGAAGCATTTCAGCTTACAATGCCCACCTGGTAAGAAGATCTGAGGCCATGACTGTGTGCCTCCCTCACATTCCACTACAGTCTTGCCATAGGTGTAAGTGGGATTGGTCAGGCTGAACTCATAACCAGCATAGGTCCTGCATTAATGACAAAACAGGCAAAAGATTGGAGGATGGAGAGCTGTGAGGGTGCATTCTGAGCAGGACGTAAAGAGGATGGAGCAAGTGCAGAAAACTTTATATGCAGATAAAACCTGTAGTGCACTTATCCAGGCAACATGCAGAGAATTGAGCCACATTGCCATGGCCCCTACTAGAGACAGGCCACCTACTCACAGAAGTTGCCTTGAAAGTCGTTATAGCAATCTCAGTCAAAGCCAGTCCCTTACTGGACTTGAAGACACACCTCAGTTCAATACAGGCCACTCACATTGCATTGCACAGCTGTCAACCAATTCTCCCATCCACTTCTCCACCCATCCACATGCTTGCCACTGGTGGCATCATGCTAATACAGCTGGCAGATGCAGCTTCAGGTAGAACATCGCACAAATCACATGCTCCTTCTTTGCACCAGTTTCAACTCATGAGTGACCTCGTGATAAATTCAACTGACGTTCAATAGCATGATCCCAGTGGCTCCTCATACCATACCTTGGCACGCTAACAGTCTTGGGCTGGCAAGGCATCTTAGGCCTGTCAAACTTGAAGCTGTACCGCGGAGCAGCATACATGATGCGGCTATCTCCTGTTGTAGGCGATTTCACCAGCTCATAAATGGTGGTGACCTCCCTCTTGATACCATCTAAGAAAGGCAGCCTGGACTGGTAGCCCCAAGCAGCTGCTGTCTGAGAGCCATAGGTCTTCCCAGTACGAGGGTTTGGGCGGGGGTAGAGGTCTAAGATCTCAATCTGCAAGGGGATGCCGGGACATCATGGTCAGTCGACACATAGGCATTGTACCTTATATCTATCATCAGACTTCATCAAAGGTAAGTCAAGAGGGTGCCAAGGGAACAGGGGATGCCGGCATTTCTGTAGGCTGATACCCAGAGGAACAGGTGGATCTACCCATAAACTTTGCCACCCTGAATACTCTGGTCCCTCTCCAGCAGCGGCTTTAATGCATCGTAATATATCCATTTGCTAAGTCATCAATGAGCAGCTTGCAAACAAGGAAGTAGGCTTCCTGCACTGAAGGCTCCTGGCTCTACCACAGCGGGAGGTGGAGCATGCAATGAGCATGCAACATGCTGTTGGCCCATTCACGTGAGATTGCAGCAACAAACAGCCAGGTGTAGCCCCGGCAGAAGCACATTGTCTCTTGTGTGTCCCCTCACCTTGACCTTGTCACCGGGCTGAGCATCGCAGATATAGATAGGGCCAGTCAAGATGTGCTTGCCATTACCCACAGCAGTTGCTCCCCTGAAGGGGATGGCCATCCCATTTTTGTCCCACCTGCAGCACAGTAGCAGAGCATCAGTAGGAACAAACTACACACAGAGCTCTGGAATCTCTAGCTGCCTAGCATGGAACTGTGTAAAGGGGTGTTTCGGGTGTAAGAAAAACATGCTCCGCCATCCCAGCTATAACAATATTACGTAGGGAACATATACTTCCAACACTAGTTTCCAAGTTTACTGCACGACTGTGAGGACAATGGAGGATGCCGACCCTGGCCATGAAGGTCAAAGCATTCAAAACACTTGTAAGGAAATGGCAAGTGGGCAAGCACAAGTAAGTCACCTTGGGAGGGCAGCTTTGGGAAAAAAGGTAGTAGTGTGTCTGCTAGTATGCATTCAGTAGGATTGGCTTTGTAGCACCATAACCTAAACACACCAAAAGTGCAATGCGCAGCTCTGCGAAAAGCAATGGCAGCCTACAGCAGCCATGATGAGCAGTTTAGAGGTTGGTAAGTGTTTGAAGACATTACTCACTTGTAGATTTCCTCCATGGCCTTGTCACCTCGGACCATCAGATCGTAATCATCACCAGCTTGGTGAGTCAGCATCTCCACTGTGATCGTGTCACCAGAACGGATAGCTGCAGCAGGCTTGGTGCCTTGGCTGCAGCAGGCAGTCAAAAAGGCACATCAGTAACTACAAGGTGATACTTCCTCGGTTTCTCGGTGGAAGTGCAGAAGGAGAGCTGGATGCATCGCTGGCTGGGCTTCTTGCCTGCCAAGTGGCTGTTTCCCATGCCAGGTGACTATAAAGGCAAGGTATTCGAGCACAAATAGAGATTATGCAGCAGCATCTGGAAGTCAACCAACCAGAGAGAACACATTGCCACACTACAGCATGCAGTCCGTGCTTACAGTTTCATGCATCCAAGCACTGCGCATAACACCTCAGTCTATCTGTAGGTACTTACTACCAGTAGCCCCATGAGACGGTGTCTTTGGTAGCCTTCAGGAGCTTGCTGGGTACGAGGGAGGGATTGGTGCACACCTCAGGTGACGGGAGCTTCCATACCACCTTCTTCAGGGCTGGCGGGCTCGTAGGCTGAGCGGCGCTCAGGGCACTGCAAGCACATAACAAAGCAGAAACATGTCCAGATCTCGTTGTTCTCGTGTCTTTCCGTAAGGGATCTTAGGAAACAAGTCCGCGATCCCTTCGCTCTGCATGCGGTAGGCCGGCGTAGGCATGTATGGTTCAAGTGTGCTTCTTTTAACGCCACCAGGTAAACGGATCTTTACGACATAGCATCACTGCATCTACCTAGGGGCTTGTGGCATATGCTATGCATCACTAGTAGACGAGCTCCGGCCAGCACGTGGTGCATCTGACCACACAAAATTGCCCCTAGAGCATGCATTGGCGATGGAGATACCATCAGACATATACGCTCAGTAGTAACGTACCTCAGAGTTAATCCATACAAAGCAAGCGCCAATGCTGCTCTAAGGAGTGGCATCGGGCCCCTTGCAGTCTTTGAAGCTGGGGACTGCCCACTTGCACGTTAAGCCCTCTATGAGAGACACTGGCTCACCTTTACCAGCCGACAGCCTGTATGACAGTAATCACCATGGGATCCGTTCTTATATCCCTTGTACAGCCCCATGTGGGCCCCATCTGATGTTAGGGTAACTTGACTGGTCACTCGAGTGCGATCACGCTTTTTTCGTACATGTGCTCAGAACGCCTTGAATCAAGATTTAGCAGGCGTCACGAGGTAGTTCAAGGGCTCTGTATGGCTGAAAGTGGGCGTTTATCATTCGCAGATTCAAAGGCACTTCGCATGCGATGCATGGGTACACCTAACTGTTTTTCAATCTGACGCCAGAACGGAACGCATTGAGCCCCTTAATGTGGACTGAACTCACGAGTACGCCATAGTACGCATTTTGACCCACCGGTTGTCACACTCTGCATTGCATAAGACCTCCCAAAACACCTACCGCACGACTAACATGAGCCAGCCACTCTGCTCAACGCACCTCCTCCTAGCAAGATAAAGCACTGGATCGCTCAGAAAAGCCCTGATACAGTTTAATGCTTTAAAGCAGCACGTGAGGCCCAGGCTTCTGCCAAAGCCACAATGGCCTCTTTCATACTTGGGGTCACCCTGCTGGCCAGCCTGACCACATCTTCTCTCATCTTCTTGACATCCCCTGAGAGCTGCACTGGCCTCCTCCAAAAGAGATCCACAGTAGCATATCGCTCTGGCACCACTGCCCAAGCTGCAGTAGGTTTGCGGCGGAAAGCATCCGCAACTCCTGCTCGCAACAACAGCAGCCCTAAGTTGCGCCCCACAGACATCAGGTCCTGCAGTTCCATATTGAGGTTCTGCTTCTGCATGGCCAAATTACTAGCTACTCTTCTTGCCTCATCCTCATACATCTTTGCCTCCTCGTCCCAGAGCCTTGCCCCTGCAACCAGCAGCTCAGCAGCAGCCCAAGAGCGACCATCTCTTACAGCCACATCCAGCGGCCTCAAACCCTGCTCGTTACATAAGTTGTAGTCTGCTCCTGCTGCTAACAGAGCTGTGATGACTGCTGAAGGGGTACTGAGCCCAAGCAACAAAGGGGTTTGCCCGGCTTCGTCTTTGGCATTCACATCAGCACCTGCCGCCACCAGCAGCTCCACATAGGCCTTTTGTTGCTGACTGTTATCATTCTCAGAAGCTGCTACTGTGTGAAGTGCTGTTCGTCCCTGGTCATCCTTCACAGCAACATCAGCACCAGCGGCTATCAGCACCTCAAAACACCGAAAGCTGCCGTGGTTAATTGCATAGTGCAGGAGGGGTGTCCCAATGTTCCTGAAGTCTTTAAGACCAGCATCTGCAGCAAGCATGGCCCAACAGAAAGTGAGACTGTGCCTTGCTTGTGAGTCACAGAGCAGAGTCACTCTGTGCTTGCTGGTTTTGAATTCCACTGCCCCAAGTACTGATACACAAATTAAAGTAACCCTGCAACTTTACACCCAAAAAGAAGTGCATACTGTAGAGCTGAAGGCTGCAGGGACAAGGACGGCTGAGTGAAGCAATGCAGCATTCATCAGTCACCCTGCACCAACACAAGCGCCTAGCAAGGGGCCCAGGTGCCGTACCTAGGTCTAGCCTATAATGACAAGGCTGGCATTTTGACAGTAAGATAGCTTGCGAAGTCCTCCAGGTGGGGCGCATCACAAGTTCTCACATGTTCTCCCCAAAATGTACATCACATGCCTCCAGGCTTGGCAATCAAAAGGCGCACGGGAAGACATTATCATTATCCCGATAATCACCTGAAGCCAGAAGCAAGTGCAGAACATCCACGTGCTTGCTGGCAATGGCGAGCGCCACAGGTTGTTTGTCACCTTCACCATGTTGCTCTTTGGCAGATGCACCAGCACTGAGCAGCTCTTGTACAACTTCTGTGTGACCAGCAGCTGCTGCATGCCCAAGAGGAGTCAGGCCATGCTTGGCACAACGTTGCTCCAGAGATGCCCCTGCAACACCATATGCATAGTCAATCAAAGGTGCCAGTTGAATGGTGATACGCTACGGGATGAGGCAGGTGATAATGGCATGCGTGCAAGCATGGCTGGATGTGGCTCCAAGTAGATGTCGCTGTCCTAGGAACATGGAATCATGTCTGGCTGCATCACACTCCCTTTTGTAGCATCACATCTTATGTGGGACACCTCATGCACTACCCCACTAATGCTTCCATACCAGGATGGCATTGCCTGGAAGGGCGTGTGCACGTCTTGCTGTCTTGCAACACTCATTAGGTCTGTACTGCATGGCTGTTGACTGCACCAGTTGCATACCTGAGCCCAGGAGTTCCTTCACGGCACTCAGGTTCCCGCCATGAGCTGCTGCACCCAGGGCATCAGACACCAAGCCACCTCCATCACAGGAAGAAGTAGAAGTTTGCAGATGCCTGCAGTCAGGCGTTTGTTCCTCCTTGCTGCCCAAAAGCGTCATTTTGCCATGCACCTCGTCAAGTTGGGCTGCTACCAGCAGATCTGCATACAGGGGCCATCTCTCTGTCTGGGAGCTCATCGCAACCATCTGCATTAGAGTTTGCCGCTTGAGGTTGGGTGCGGATTTGTCTGCTCCGGCAGCCAGCAACGCCTTAAAGCATTCCAAGCTGTCACTGATGAAAGCGTAGTGGAGAAGTGGGTTGCCTAAGTTGTCATACACTTGCAGGGCAACACCTGTACATGGAGACATGCAGAACACACGTAGAGCATGTGCTCAGATGCAGCTTGCCTTCAAGCTTCTGGACTCCCCACGCCATCAGCTGTAAGGGACTGCGAGGAGCTTCAGGTCTGCGGCTGCGTTTTACTTTTCAAGGTTCGCATGTATCCAAGCCAGTACCACAAGCTGTCACAGACCTTTGTGTGAGGCGTGCCGAAAACATTCCCTTTTGACCTTCTATAGCCAGCTGACAGTACTATGCATGCCCAATGTATGGAAGTGGCCGGGCTGCCAGATGTTTGTAGCCTTACCTGCATCCAACAGGGCCTGCAGAACATCCTTATGATCCTTGGCAACAGCAAGCAGCAGAGGTGTATGGTTAGTATCATGAGCATCATCCTCATCAGCTGCAGCCCCTCCAGCCAGCAGCATTTTGACCACCTCAACATGACCGCCAGCTGCTGCATGGCCCAGAGGTGTCAGCGCAGGCACCCCACAGCGTATGCTGAGATATGCACCTGCAAAGCGGCATCACAAACACCATCAGAGAGCGTTGTCCCAAAGCAACAGCAAACACTCAAGAAGGATCACAGTATATTCATCTGTCTGTAGCTAAGAAGCCCCATGTACGCTGCCTGCATGTGTTTGATGCCATACTTCTGGACTAGTACAGGAGCCAGGCTAACATTGCTATGGAAGAGCAGAGCCTAGAGGCCCACCCCAACATTAGCTGCAGAGTTCAATAAGTTACTGGTTGATAATGCCTGCCCTCATCAGCAGCACCAAGGCACACATGATGCAATCAGCTGAGCTGCTTATGCATTGTTAATCACAGAAGCTCTGCTGCCTCACCTGCAGCTATCAAGCAGCGAACAGCCTCTACACATCCCCTAGCTGCTGCTCCACAAAGGGCGAATTCCAGAGCGTCACCACTACCTGGGCTGTAGTAATCAGCCAGCATCTCCACCACTTCACTGTGTCCTTCGTTCGCTGCTAGCTCCAGTGGCATGCACCCCCAGACATCCTCAGCTAAGAAAGCGCTACGGCTGCAAGCAGCAGCTGCCTTGACAAGGACCTTAGCAGTTGCCAAATGCCCTTTCTCTGCTGTGATGTGCAAGGCAGTGCTCTTGTCTGAGTTTGGGGCATCAATCACAGCGCCCGCTGAGAGCAGCTCCTGTGTTGCTTCTGCGTGATTCGACACAGCAGCATGGTGGAGTGGGGTGGCCTGTTCACTGTCACAGGCGTTCACATCTGCCCCTGCAGCTGCTAGAAGCTTAATGACAGGTGCTGCACCCCTAGCCGCTGCATGGTGCAGTGGAGTACGACCTGAACTGTCTAAGGTGTTGAGCTGAAGTTCTGGAGCCGCAAGTAACAGCTTCATCACCTCAGTGCATCCACAGGCAGCTGCTAGGTGGAGAGGGGTGGCACCATCAGTGTCAGGTGCATTGACATCCACGCCCATGGCAAGCTGGTGAGCAGCTGCTGAAGCATTGCCTGTAGCACATGCGTGGTGAAGGGTCATGGGCAACTGATAGGAGCTGCTCCCATTGCTGCTGCTGCTGCTCACATCTTCTGAGGACCCCACGAAGCCCTTGAAGAAATCGCTTCCATTATTAGCTGATGAAAATGGGTTGAATGCTGAACATGATGGCGTCACAATAGAAGCGCCACGTGGATTGTAAAACCCTGCCAGGAAGCAGCAGCAGGGCAAGACCACATCACTCTTTTTGATCGATGCATTCAGTTGTGTGCATCCATTACTCTGTTCAGCAGCCCCCTGCAAACACAAGGACTTGCAACTCATTGCTCAGTAGGGGCACATGCAAGCATTTACTAGCCAGCCCTATGACGAAACTGGAATCATTTGCAAGCAGAGCAGACACAGGGCTGCATGCTAGCAATCCTGAAGCAAGCAGGTAATCCCTACTTCATGGTTATATGATGAAGATTTCAGAAGCCCGACCAGCTAGCCTCCGTGCCTAAAGCAGTAGGGGCCATGCATACTGCTTCAATGCACCATGTCATTTTGATCTACTGCCCTCAGCTGCCTGCACCGGCAAGCAAAGGAGCACAACAAGAGCCAGAGCATACCTATTGATGACTCTGCTGTGTCCCCCCAATCAGTGGCTGATGACAGACATACACCATCTGTGCTGCTAGCATTGCTGGTGTTTGTGCTCTTGTTGATTGATGCTCCCGGCCCCAGCAGCACAGATACCACCCCTTCAAGTCCAGCTGCCCTGGCATGCTCCAAAGGTGCCAAAGCTGGCTCCCCACATGGCATACTATGGGAAGCTTCTGCACGCATATAAGGAGGAAGTCCCCTGCGCCTGAGTATCCTTCATAGTTCTGGGGGTGATGACTGTGGCACATATCCTACTAAAAGTGTTGCTCCACCATGCAGGTGGTGCATCCGCCAAGACTACATGCCCTCTTTGCTTGCTTAGAATCATTGAGAGTATGGAAAGACATGGGGGGAATAAGGATGTCGAAACTTCTAGGGCTGAAAGCTCTGCCTACCAGCCGCACCTGCAGAGGGCAATACTGGTATGCTGCTCGTCTACAGGTAGTACATGAGTTTGCTGTTACGTGATGAATACGTACGTGGCATTGCAGCTCCCGACAAGCATTGCTTACCTGCAGGCAGCAAGCACTGTACAGCTTCCGCATGTCCTTCAGCATCTGATGCAAGTGGGCTGGACAATGAGCATGTTGTGGTTGCTGTCAAAGGACCACATGGCCAATTGTAGAACCCTGCCAAGGAAAAGCAGCAGGTCAACAGCACATCCCTCAGGTTGGTTTAGGCACTGAGTTCAATGATGAAAGCAAGCAGGATTTTGTCAGCAGACATCTGCAGACACGTGGATTTGCAACTACTTTCTCAGTATTGGCACATCCAAGCATGTACTAGACAGGGACGTGGCTAACATGAATTCACTTTTAAGCAGAGGAAACTATGGCTCCATATCAGTATGCCTGAGGCAACCCAGTAGTCCTTGCTTGAAATGTTGTGTGAGAAGTGCCCGCCACGGTGGCAAAAGCCTGGCAGATGGGCACGTTTTGTAAAGCAGTAGAGGCCATGCATATTGTTACACTGCATCATGTTCTGGATTACTGCCCAATCACCTGCACCGGCAAACAAAGGTGCACAACAAGAGCCAGAGCATACCTATTCATGACTCTGCTGTGTCCCCCCACTCAGTGGCTGACAACAGACACAGACCATCTGTGCTGCTGGCATTCCTTGTCCTTGTGCCATTGCCCATTGATGCTCCCGCCTCCAGCAGCACTGACACCACATCTTCGTGTCCAGCTGCCCTGGCATGCTCCAAAGGTGTCAAAGCTGGCTCACCACATGGCACACTAAGGGAAGCTCCTGTACGCATGTAAGGAGGCAGTCGTGAGTATGCTTCATGCTTCTGGGAGTGATGACTGTGGCACATACCCTACTAATTGTGTTGCTCCACCATGCAAGCGATGCTGTGTTCATTTGCCAAGACATGCCCTCTATCGCTTGCTGCAAATCATTGAGAGAATGGAAACGCACAGGATGAATAAAGATGTCAGAACTTCTAGTGTTGAATGATTTAGGTCTTAGCCACACCTAAGAGGGCAATGGTCTTCTGCTCGTCCAGGCACTACATGAACTTGTATGCGGACTACTCGTATGGTATGCTTGTGTAATCACGAGGCATCTAGGACCTCGAGCAGCATTGCTTACCTGCAGCCAGCAAGCATTGCACAGCTTCCGCATGTCCTTGAGCAGCTGCAACACAGAGGGCAGTGCTTACAGCACTCTCCAGCATGGCTGAAGTCGTGACGTCGTATGAAGTGTAGTGGCGAGCCAGGGCGGAGATGACTTGCACATGGCCTGAGTGTGCTGCAGCTGATAGAGGGGTGTGTCCTGAGGCATCTTGTAGCAGGAAGGCGGATCGCCGCCTGGATGCTGTGGCATCTGCAATCACCTTCACAGCAGAGGCATGCCCAGCAGCTGCAGCTAGGTGCAAGGCTGAACTCCCCTCCTTGTTCTGTGACTTCAGACTTGCGCATGCCCTGATTAGCTCCTTGGCTGCTGCTGCATGGCCATATGCAGCTGCATAGTGAAGTGGCGTGCAGCTGTAGCTGTCTGGAGCGTTGACATTAGCTCCAGCAGCTGATAAACGTGTGACTTCTGCTGCTGATCCGTCCATGACAGCGAAATGAAGTGGTGTAAGCCCTGAGCTGTCCTGGGCATTGCACTCCGCCAGTGGAGCTCCAAAGAGATCTGCAGTTGTTTCTGAGCATGATCCAAAAGCAGCTGCTGAGGGGAGGAATGTGTAATCCTGGTCTGTGATGTTTGTGACCTTGCCAAGTGGAGATTGATTGTTGAGCTTGAGGGTACCATTCAAAGCAAAGTCATCATAAAGGTGTTGGTCATGCTTGGGACTATCTATATCGTCCAAAAAAGCTGCTGCTCGGGCCATTCGCGGGCTTGTACTTAGCGTAGATGCGTTCCCACATGGTGGGATAAGTGTGGTCTTCTTCTGTAAGATGCCAATGAAGGGTACTATTGGTTGATGGGGCAGGGCGCATCCCTCACGTACTAAGCATGCTTTTGGGCTCCTTCTTGGCGTCACGAAGAAGCTCTTTACCCATTCCCACATGTCTGCTTTTCTGGGTGGCTGGGTTCACCACAGCAGTTCAGCGAGCCTGAAGCTGCACCCACTGGCTATGTATACTTTAGCCTGGAGGTGAGCTCACCAGTCAGCTACCTTTGATATAAGATTCGCTACGGTTCGACGAGCGTATTCGCTTTGACTTGGTCAGACCTAAACTGGCTGATAAACATCATGGCAGGTGCAGACTGGAGTAGGAGGCAAGGCGAGAGGTTCACGCACCGGACAGCTTTAAAACAGAAGGCAGTCTGCAAATGCACACGGCAAGAGTTACTTATCTGTGTGCTTGCACTGGATCGTCACCTGGGCACAAATGCCATCCGTACCGGCTCGGACAGTACAACCGCATCGGAGACTTATCGAAGCCTTCGACGAAGGTGAAGCAGCCGAAACTGATGGGATTCAGCCAAACTAGGAAACCGGGATACCCAGCCTATGCTACCCTACCCGGTGTGGGGCCAACTTGTAATCTGTTATTTGTACCCTTCAGTCGACAGTTGACTAGCAGCTGCTTGCAAAATCTAAAAGGAGCCTTTCAAACTACCAATTTCCCTGGAATTGAGCACAGCGGATGACATCACTCAAACTACCAACTCCCCTATGGATCATACAGCCCACAAAGAATGCCACACTGGTCCCAAGACCCCTGAACATGATTGAGTTTGAATGAGAGAAAACACTGAAATAACTGGGTGCAGCAGAAAGTGCACTCAGGCACCTTTAAGGTGCACCCAGGCACCTTCAAGGTGCATGAAAATTTGATGCTTTACAGTTGTCAATGAAGTGCTGCCTGCAACCACCGGAAATATAACAAAGAGCTGTCCAGTTAACTTAGGAACCCCTAGCAGACGACTGAAACCCCACAAAGACTGTGCCCACATGCCACCTCAACTTACCAACCTGATACAAGGATGACAACACACAGAAAGCACCACAGCAGACATGCATATACAACACATCATTGATAAAACAGCTACACCAGGAACAACCCTAACTTCTGGCATGCAAAGACACAACCAAATATATGGTACTGGTGCCTGCAGACGCTAGACAGCCATAACAAGGCTCCAAAACACTTCCGTAAGCCCTTGTGCGACAGCATCCCATAGTGAAGAAGATATTGTAAACATCAAACAGAGAGAGAGAGAGAGAGCACTCCACAGAGAAGGGGGAATCATCAAACAACTACTAGGCTACTGTCCCTTACGGTATGTAACCACACCCAGCCAGGGGGTCTGCTCACATTGAAAACCCTCGTGGTTTGTAGAGACACCGTGTGCACCCCTGCCACCGCAACAAGCCCAAGCAAGGGTGTTGTACATCTCTCTCGCAGCAGGTTGCTAGCAGCACCAGCTCCCTCCGACCCCATCAGTTGGGTGTATAGCCGTCTCAATCAGACACGGCAAGGTGCCTGGCCACTAACCAGATGCCTCTTGCATGCCATGCAAAAGAGCCCCTGCGCCTATCCCAGGTCTCCAGAGATGTCCCCAAACATCCACAGAGCCAGCGCAGTCGCCAGCGCAAGGCCCACAATGTGTGAAGCCTGGTGCACCAGCGCCATAAGCGCAGCTGCCTTGGTCGCACGCCTTGGTTCCACCATACCAGGTGCTAACAGATAGCTGGTCGTGCTGCAGAACAGCAGTGAAAAAGGAAATGCTACTCTTAGCATTGGAAGCATCTTGCTCAGCTTACACTCCATATAACAGCAGAAGCTCATTACTGTTGAAGCTGCTTGGGCAGCGTTGTGTGTTCCAACCCAGACAGTGCCACTCAGGGTGTGTGCAATAAGTTTTGCAGACCTAGCATTGGTCGTCCCAAGGTCAGCAAATAGAAAATCAGCAGTACAAGAACCAACCATATTGTACCCAGGTTGCTAAGCAATATACACGTATCCAGGAAACTGGCACGAAGCGGTCCTTGAAGCACTAAAACCACCTTCTCTCTGCCCTCAAAGCTAGATTGGGTCACTCACTTCACATAACCGCCACCGATGAACATCAACATGACGAGGCCAATGGGGACGCTGTCATGTTGGAACTGAGGGGGCATGCTCAGGTACAGGAAAAAAAGCCCCGAGATTGCAGTAAGCAGCAAAGCCATGGTGAACAGGTATGAAGCATTGCTGACGGCAAATGCCTTCTTCCGAGGCAGGAACCGACCCATGATGTCAGAAAGCATCCGTAGGTAGAACAACACCTGTAACAGAAAACATTAAATTCTCAAAGGCAGTTTAATATATGGAGATGCAAAAGGCACAGCAGGCAGGGTCGATTGATGTGCACATGAAAGCACAAGCATGCGCTCATGACAACTACAACGGGTCCGCAAATGCTTGGCATCCATGATAAGAGAACTGCCCCACTTTTTTATTGATCTAGAGGTGACCCCAGGACTTGGAAGCAAAGTGCCGTGTTCAGATCTGGTATCCTTAGCGCCCAGGGCATCACGGCATGGGTAAACAATCTATGAACTGCTAGAATAGTGCCTTCCATAACTTGATCAGATAGCCACAAGACCTGTGATTGCAGTTCTAGGTGTGATAAGCACGGGTCATTGTAATCTGCCCCCCTATGGGACCAGGATCCACTGAACAGTGTTCCTCACATGCAACTTGGTTCAAGAAGGACCTTGCCGACTGGAACATGCTGCATTTTGTACTCACCTGTGGCAGCTGCTCCCCAAACATTCCCGAAGATGGTACATACGTGAAGAATGGGAACACACAGTTCAGGATAGTGCTCACAATGAGAGCTGCCAGCACAGCAGTCCAGGTGCCTGCAATAAGTGGAACAGCACAGATTCACCAGCAGCACCAGCAGCATAGATACATGATATTCCGATGCAATACAGCCCTTAGTGTGCCTTTTTGTGGGTTCCTTGCTTACCATAGCACCTTATCAGGCCTGCTCTAATCTTGCTGCAGCCTCTACACCTGGAATGAGTCCAGCAAAGAAACGATGGCGCCTGAAGACCATTGCTGGACAGTGCAATTCAATGCGTACGCCAGGGATGATTGCATTCTGCAGTTCCTGTCTCAGCCTTGGCTGCAAAAGCCCATAGCCTGCATTAATCCTAGCATTAACCCTGGTATTTAATATGCCTACCTTTGAATACATCCCATGTCACAGCCAAAAAGCTCTCTTGCTCCTCCACGTTCTCTGCAGGTTCTGCGTTTGCTGCGGCAGCATGCCCTTCCCCTGCCAGGCATTCCCGGGATGCGCTCTGCCCAATCGAAGCATTGGCGAAGGACGGAGAATCTGCACTGCTACATTTGCCACTCTGCTGTTCAAAAGGTGAAGCGGGGCGCCGCTTCACAGGTGAACCTATTGACACAGAAGCTGGGTAGCTCAACCCCAGGTTTAACTCCTCTTCGTCTGCCATCCAAGCCGCAGCTGAGGGCTGACCCGGCGCACTCGGGGGCCGGCGCAGGAGCCTGGATGTGGTATTCTCTGCTGCTGCATCAGAAGCAAGCACCTGTTGTGTGCTTGTTGCACCGGCTGCTGTTGCAGGATTAGACAGTCTGTGCAGCTGCTGCCCCTGCTGCTGCTGGTGCTGCTGCTGCAGACTGTCTGGTCCAGGTTGGCTGAAAGGAGTAGCTTCATGCCCCACCTGCTGCTGCCGCTGCCCATATGCTGGCTCTGAGCCTAGAAGCTCTACCTGCCACTGCTCGTGCTGTTGCTGCCTACTCTCCAAGGCTGCGGCTCCAGGGACAGTGTCCATTAACCGCGTCTGTCCTCTGCCGTCTAACGGCTCGGGGCTTTCTGCCATGTGGCTCAGCTCACGAGTGCTTACCGGTGCTGATAGCACCTGGCTGCTAGCATCTCCCAGCAAATATTCCTTCTGGGAGGAGCTGCTGACCGCCACAGGCTGTGCTGCTGGCAGCCGCTGCTGTTGTTGCTGCAAAGACTGCAGCCATGGCACATCCACTGCAACTCCAGCAGCTGCAACTGCTGCTGCAGGATGTGGTATATGTCTAAATGGCTCTGCATGGCCTGCTTGCTGCTGCTGCTGCTGTGGTGGCGTCATGCCGTATGCTACTGGCTGCTGGCTCTGCTGCTGCCCTCGCAGGACCGCACCTATGTCCCCAGCAGCAGGAACTGGTCCTGCTATATAGTCTATATCGGCGCCTGCCACTGTACGCCTTCTGGGAGCACCCCCAAGAAGAATTGCTGAGGATGACCCCTTTTTCCAGTCTGTGAAGGCAAGATCAGACTCGGCCGAAGCTGCACGCCTTAGAGCTATGCCTGACTTGATTTGATGCTGCAACCGGGGGACAGTGAGGCCGTAGGAGCCTGCAAGCAGGAAAAGCATTGTTCGGAGCATTACCTTGACATAGTCTGAGCTGGGATTGCAAGAGCTACAAGCGCTTGAGGTTCCGAATTAAATGGCTTGCCAAAATACAGGCTGAAGAGGCCTGCAATGTATGCCATCAGATACAGAAACACTTAGGCCAATGAAGGCCAATTGCAGACATTGGCCAGGCACATATACTCAATCTGCAATGCAATACACAACTTCTTTCCAAAGGGGCACCAGCCGGGCTTGGACGGGCATTCTGTGCATCCCATACTCACCTTGCCTGGATATGATGGGAAAGGGGTTGGAAACAGGGCCCCATGCAGAGGTCAGGAGCAGCGCTTCACCATCAAACTCATCACGCAGATCAGCCTCATCTTCCTGTATGCAAAAGCTATGTAACGTCAGGTTCCATCCTCTACTGCACAAAATCGTCCTAGCAACTGACAACACCTATTACAAGCCCAGAGTCATCCATGCCCAGGCGACATTACGGCCTGACACACTTGTACTATTCGTCGAGTCACTTCGACAACTAGCTGAAACATCTGCAGTGGGGAAGTGGGAGGGTTAACAAAATGCCAGGTGGGTTCATGAAGCATGGAACCTACTCCATGCATGCAGGGCGGGTAAAGCTGCCCTTCCAGCTGAGGTTGTGCTCTACCCCTGAACATACAAAGCTACCATGTGCCCTCACCTCTGCAGATGTTTGCAACAGCGGGATGCCTTCTAGGTACTCCTCCTCTCCACTTAAGATCTTCCAGTACTGTCCCATGATTGACCAAGCGCACAACATCCCAAACACAACCACTGCAGCAGTGATCTCAAACATTGTGATCCATTGCCATTGCTTTGGATGTGTGCCGATGTGTAATGCAACCTGGATTGTCAGCGCAAGAAGCGCACTGCTGACGATTCCAATTCCCAAGGCGATGGTGTCTGCAGATCGAAACCAAGCCACCAGCTGGTATGCTGTGCTCATAGCTATTGCTGAGAAGGAGCCAAGCCCCATCACCACCCAGAGCAAGTTCTTTGCATGCTGGGGGATGAAGGGAAAATAAGCACAGAGGACTGCACATCCCAAGTGGCCAAATGTCAAGCGGACAAACATGGACATTGTAGTGCCTGCCTGCTCGTCCAGAACCTTCTCAACTTGGCCAGCAATTAAGAGGATGGGGATGCTTGGGAGGTAGTAGGCAAGATTCATCTGCAGGAGGATCTGGGGCCCGTATAGCTTGCTGTAGTAGGCAAGCTGCGAAAGTAAAACCACCCATACGATCGCAAAACCAATCTGCAATAGACAGGAACTGGCTCTGTCAGCTACACACAGAAAGCCCCAAGCTCAGATCAAGTGTGGGACTGCTTGTCATGATGCCCACATCCATTACATGACACGTACCCCCAGAGAAACGAAGCGTATGACGCTGAGTTTGCGGCCCTTGATCCTCACTCTATGAGCGGCACCTCCGACTGGCCCGCTCATCGTTCAACAAGGCAGTAGCGTGTGATAGACGCAGTTACAAGCACATCCCTTGCAAGAGCCCACTCCAGCGACACAATCATCTATTATGTTCTAAACGGAGCACTCATTGTGCTGGGTACCACAAAGGTGCGTTGTCAGCGTTCCTAGGCAGTACTGTGGTCCCGCATGTGGGCGTAACTCGTCGCCAGCAGATCCTCTCTAATTACTGAAAACCGAAATGAAAGTATGGTACTGCCTCCACTAGGGGCTACAACTATGCGCTCAGATGTGTCAAATCAAGACAGCCTGCTCTCGTGTCCCACCCGGTCACGAAACCGTCAAGGTGCTTGGGAGACCTGAAAGGCATGCTTGAGCAGACCCCACTACAAATGCATGCAGCCGCTTAGACCAGCCTGTGCAAATGTTATTGGTACGCCAGTGGGACGAACAGCTGCACATGTGATCGCTGCTGCCTGCGTAGCTACCTTGTCACACGAGCTTCATCTGATATTAACATGGGGTGGGCATAATATGTAGTGTATGCTGACGTATATCATATGAAAGTGTTTGCCACGTAAAAACGGGAGGAGGACGGCCGACGGTGCTGGAGGGATGGCTACCTTTGCACCGGTCCTCACCGACAGTATCCTGAAGGGGCTGAAAGATGGGAGAGTGAGTCGGCACGAGCTGCCAAGCCTATCCATTGGTTAGCTTGGGCTGAAAGGCAGCTGCCTATGCAGATTCTCACAAGTGAGACAGGACCGACTATCGCTGGTATCACCACAGAGGCAAAGAAAGAGCAGTTTGTCTTTGAGCTCTGCAGCGCCATTACAGAGGTAGGGTTCGTTGAAGTACATGCAGCAGCCGGAGGAGGGCCGTGGTTTTGTAGAGACTTCTCTCCTCGATCAAGAAGGTGGCAGGAGTGGTTCTGACAGCTGGTGCCTTGCAGGATCAGCTACCTCTGGAGATGTTTTTCGTTGCTGTTGGAGCTGCTGGCATCGAGAACATATCAGACATCCTTGCAAATGCTTTCTGGTAGGTCCTCAAGCTGTTGGAAGTGCCATGGCTCCGTTACCTTCTGTCCATGCTGTGGTGGCTTGAAGGTGCAGCGGGCGATGTCATGAAATGTCATATGCACAATGGAGCACTGCATGGGACCTGCACGATATTAGGCAAAGTTCAGGGTCCTGCAGGTGGGCAAAGTTGAGCATGAACCTGCACTGGTGAGTGCGCTTGGTTCCCTTGCTGCATGCGCTGACTTGTGCTGCTCTTGCTGCTGTCCATCATGCAGGCTGCTCTATGCCCAGCACAGCACAGTAGGGCATAATGCTCATGTGGAGCGCTTGGCAGAGCTAGCAAAGTTCTGCCATGACCGGAAGAAGGTCAGTAGCTGGGTTGAGGCAGTGATGGAGGTCGGCAGCAAGCCAGGGGCCTCTGGCTGCTAGGGTGTAGCACTGAGCATTTTGAACTTAGCCAGCCATGGTTTATGGCTACCACTGCATGGCCTCTCCATGTTTGCACTGTGTGTCTCACCAAGTTGGCATTATTTTGTCGTCCATCATAGACATGCTGCAAGCTCTTGCCTGCAGTTGTGTGACAAGGGGAGCTTTAACACTGCAGATGGAATGAGACAGTAGTAGGACTTATGGACGGATAAGGTGTCCAACAGCAACTGCATGGATTCCTTTGCTGCATCATTTTGGCATGATCTTGTGCGGCGCATGTTGACGGCGCTTGCAGATCACCGCCAAGAAGCTTCAGGAGACTCAGGAGGCTGCTTTCATCGCCAAGGCTGGCATCATACCTAATGAGGTGGACTGGTCGGGTAGGGAGAGGCGGAGCCACACTGGAGCACTATACAAGCAGAGCAAGTGAGTGGACGATAGTTCCTTCCTTTGAGCGGTGGCTGTTTGTATGTCCTAGGGTACGACGTTTATCGGTAGTGGTGTTGGGTCCATTTGGTTGATGCTGCACAGTTGCCCAAGGCCCTGGCAGGTGAAGTGTGACCACGTGCAGTTTCTGCATGCCTGCCTTCAAGCCATACGTACATTGCTTAACTCTGAACAAAATAGGACACATGTCTAGTGCTGTGGCTATGGGGTAGTACTTCCGCAGACAGCAGCTGGTGATGGTCATAGATGTCAGCTTGAACTGGCGTGGGCCATGCAGGTATGCCATGGGGCAAAGGGCTGGTGATTCATCCTAAGCACCCTCATGTGACTCAACATCTGCCATCATGGCAGTAGGCTACTTGCTTTGACCGCCACTGGCTATTTTGTTGCTACGCTCACACAGGACCTGTTGCTGAATTGCTATTGATTATGTCTGCGCACGTAGGTACAACATCCTCAGGGAGGCCAATGAGGGCTATGCCAAGCTCATCACCCTCCTGGGCTCAGGGGTGCTGCGCCCTGCTGGCTTGCCTGCCTTTATGACAGAGCTCAAGGCCCTGATAGGCACCTTTGACCTAGATCCAAACAGGGTGGTGGACCTGGTGCTGGATGCTTGGGAGCAGCAGCCAAACAACAGCACTTGGCTGAAGGTGCTGGAGCCATTGCACAAGGATGCGCCTCTGCATGTAGGTGGAGCAGTGTCCTTCCCCACTTTCGGTCCATGGGCGTTTCTCATATGTCTGCTTCCTGCTCTGTACCAACTTCTGCCCAGGATCGGTTAGTCAAAATGGATCATGGTGTCTACAGTGTGCATGTCCCCACAGTATGTGCGTTTGTCATGCTTGCATTGGGAATGCATCTTAAGCACATCTTACAGTGCTTGATCTTCCTGACATGGTGCCAGACTCGGCAACCGTGGGTAGAGCATGTTCTCGCAGCGATTGGTCCAGATATGTGAGGCTCTTTGTGTTCTATAGAGTTGGGATGTGATCGCAAATTCTGTATGTTTATGCAGTTCCTTGGCTTCAAGCTGCTGAACCTGCAGAAGGATGCACCTAACGAGGAAGTTGCGAGCTTGTTCTGTGTGGCAGCTCAGCTGGTGAAGGTAAGGGCGAGTGGAAGTTGCAGTCGGTAAGCGATCACGTTTTGTATCAAGCTGTATTCTGACCTATGGGCTTGCATATCCTGCCGTGGCTGCCACTGTTCCATGTCAAATCGCTTGGTTGATAATCTTTCTTCCGATAACATCAAGCAGCAATCATTGTACCCTTGAAAGTCGTGTATCGTTCTGCCAATCGTGCAACTGCTTCTTGCATGCATGTATGCTGTGAGGGATGCTATATTGCATATCGATTGCCGCTGACACTTAAATGATGTCTGCTCCAGCATCTTTCAGCTGATAGCGCTCTGAAATATCAGATACTGCTAGCGGTCAGGATACCTTTCCTGATGGCATATTACAATGGAGCACACACGTGATAGACTAAGCTGATCACAATCATATGATAGCATTACAAGTCCTGTCTTGCGCCCGAAAGCTAAGTTCCTCATGCCTTTGGATGGTTACAAAAAAACCTGATGTCGTGTCTATGTGTCTGACCTGCAGGCGGGGCGTGTTACCATTGAGGGGCTGCTGCCGTATCTATCCCCTCCAGACAGCGATATGACAGCAGACATCGCCAAGGCAAGGCAAGAGCTGGAAAAGAGCATTGAGAGGATCAACAAGAAGGACTTGCTGCAATCAGGCCCAGCACCAGCTCCCCTGGCCAATGGCGTAGGCCCAGCTGGTGGGGGTGCTGGTGGGCAGTTGGGCATGGGGGGTGCAACACTTGTGCTGGACGCCAGTTTGGAGTATGATGTTCCGCTGACCACACCAGGCAACCAGAAGCTGCAGCTGCTTGTGGGGTTGATGCGCATTGAGGCATGGGAGCCTGCAGAGCAGCTGATTCGATGGTTCAGTGTGAGTTGTGTCTCTCAGGGGCTGGAGCTGTCTTAGCTGCAGAGAACATGTTAATCAGGTCTTCAATATCAGGTCGTTAACATGGGGTGCAGGCTTTGCTGCTAATGAAACTGGCAAAGGTATGTTGGCATGTGCAGTAGCCAAGAGGTCCTAGTGAGGGTTGTGTGATGCTTGCTACTGAGATTGCTTATGTAGTAGGGGATATGCCCTTTCCAAGGCCAGCAAGGCCTAGTGCATTATATGGCAGGTAGTGATGGTGTGGTACCTGTCGTGGTTCGATCCACTGAGCCTGCTCCCATGTTGCTGCTTTGTTCCTTCTGCAGGCGCTCGGTCTTCCAGCAGCTCAGGATGCTGATGTGTATGCTACGCTTGTTGTCGCAATCCGGCGGCTGGTGGATCCAATATACAAGACTCTGTACCCTAATGGAGAACTGCAGGGCAGTGTTATGGACAGCAAGCCCGCACAGGCTCCAGCACCCCCCTTGGACCACAGGGTAGGTAACAGCATCATACTGAGTTCGCTGCTTTGGGCCTGCCTGTTCCTGTGAACATGACAGCAAGCTGGGTTATGGCTGACGAGCAATTTCTTGGCATCACTTGTTGGCAGGTTGAACGGAGTCAACGAAGCTAGGATCTATCATGGCCAAGTTGTTTACAAGTTCCCTTCTTATCCATCTCTGCAGCAATCTAGCTCATCTGCATTGTTTGTTTAGCACCTTGGTAAGTCTGACCAGGTTGCAGTGCTACTGCTTTCCTCGCCATGGACTATTACTTATTGCCGTGCTGCGGAAGGGAACGGAACTGTCTGCTTGGCAAAAAGACGCCACTCTACATACCTATATGTGAAGCACCTATAAAACCTGTGTACGTTTGTGTTTTTATCTTGCTGGACAGGTATATCAGCTGCTGGACATGCTGGGTGTGTATCTTCACCGGGACAAGGTGCTGTTCGCCAAGGTGCTGCGGGTGCTGGTGCATCAGCTGCGCTACTACTGTGTGGCTCCTGGCTCAAGCGTTGATGACCTAGAGCCCAAGTGGAATTTGGAAGATCTAGTCAAGGTGAGTGACAAAGCACACATAGAACATTTTGCATGAATACTATTGCAGTGTCGCTGTGTAGTCTGATAAACAGCAGCAGGTGGGCTGGAGCTGTGACATAAGAGTGTGCCACAACGGCAACGTCCTGTTTGGCACCAGAAAACTGTGTCATGACCATAGCTGCATGGTGGCTGGCAGTCGTAAGAGGGTGTGAATGGCTGAGGGCATTGATTCGAGCTGCATGGGAGGGCGGGTAGGGTGGGGTGGGGTGGAGGGGCTCGTGCCAGGTCGCATAGGTGCGAACTAGCTTTACGTGGACACAAGGGCCGTAAACATCCTGTGGATGCATACACCTGCCAGGCACGCTGTTAAGAGCCATGGCCACAGTTGTGACTGCTGAGCTGCTATATGAACTGCCAAAATGTTTCATGTACAGGTGGAGATGGCAATGGCCAAGGTGCTCATCCCGGCGCTGGCTTTGCTCCCAGCCAATGTGGCCATGTCTCAGCAGATCTGGTCTGTGATGTCCCTGCTGCCCTATCCGCGGCGCTTTGCAGTCTACACCGTGGCCCAGGAGGAGTCCAAGCAGCAGCTGCTTGTGCGCGCAGCAAATGAGCTGGCAGTGAGGGAGATAGCTAAGGTGGCCCGGAGACTACGCATGCCGGAGAAGAAGTAAGTTGTGCCACACATCACCAAAGTGCAGGGTGGCACAATGTTTATTTGGCATGCACTGTATGGATGTGATCTTTACTGCCTATGTGCGTGTAGTCTTACGTGCCTGTGCTAGTGCAATTCAAGTCGTTTTCTTCCCTTATCTCCAGGACCAAGCCATTCTTTTGATACGTTGGGAATCATGATGGGCCTCAAATGTCCATGCAACAAAGGCATTGACAGCGGTAGTGCATGCGACAAGCTGCCAAAGAAGGGTTACATGCACTTACGTTTGTTTCAAACTGCAGGAATCGCAAGGAGTTGCTGAAGCCCTGGACGAGGCTGGTGACTAAGATCTCCCAGGGGTCCCCCATCACCATTGCCAATGATGTTGTCTTCCGCGTCATGGCCTATGCCAACCAGATGGAGCCCATAGTGGAGGTTGTGCGGCAGCAGACGGATCTCTTCTATGATGTGTTGTCATACTCCATTGTGCACAACCTGGGCAGCCTGAAGCGCACGAAGCTGAAGGAGGATGGCATGAATGTGGCTGAATGGCTGGATGCTCTGGCAGGCTTCACTGGGGCAAGTAAGTACTGGTACATACTCAGTGCTTTGGCTTGCAAAATGGACTGCGCAGAAATGCACTGCGTAGTCACAAGTAGAAGTGCCTCTTTGGAAAAGTGGTATGTTTTATGCACATGCTCAATGCTGAGTATGCTGTGGCCATGCTAGAGGTGCACATGTGTATGTTACATCTCCACTCTAGTATTGCATTGCTTGCAGCAGCTGGCTTAGGGCATAAGCGGGACGGAAGAACTGTAAAGATCCATTGCTTGCAGCAGCTGCTCATGGCATGGTAAACTGAAAGAACATGTCTGCAGGTCACATAGCAGGCAATAACAGGATGCTAGCTCGCCACCTTGACGGAGAAGCCACAAGGAAAAGACTTGCTACTTGTGTCCACCAGAGACTTTTTGGGCTGGCAGTATCTTGTCACCTTGTGACCTCGATGCTTTTCTCCAGGGATACTGCATGCTGACAGTGTGGCCGCGGCGTTTTTGTGTCTGTTCTGCAGTGTGCAAGGCGCGTCCGGATGCGATGGAGGTGAACGCCATCCTGCAGTATGTAGCAGATCAGCTGCGGGCTAATGAGTCATATGACCTGCTGGTGCTGAAGGCGCTCATGACAGAGATGACTGGTGCTCATGTGGTAAGTGCCTTGCAAACCCCTGACCGTTGGCATCCGTCCAGCTGTCACATTCATTGCCGCCATTTGCCCATCCGCTGCAGCTCGTGCCTGGATAACACACCCCTTATGAGATGTATTGTTGACCTGTTGAGTTTTCAAGCTGTCATGCATGGTGAATTTTTAAGCTGTGCACTAGGGGCCCACTATAGCCAAGCTCTTAGATGCTGTCTATGATGGTCACAGGATAGGAAACGACTTCTCAACTCATGTACAAGTTGCTAAACATAGGACTCTTTTGTGAGACCATGGAGATGAACATGGCTTACAAACACATGGCACGTTACTGGGAAATATGACCACCATGTTATTGGAGGCCGCGTTCGCCCAACCATAGCAGAGTGCCTCCTAGCTCATCTCTTATCGCAGGGGACTCGTGTGTGTGGTTCAGGTGGATGACATGAGTCAGGAGCAGGTTCCCCTGTTGGCTGGTAGCCAGCTTCTGCAGCTCCACACCCATGCACAGGGCACAGACCCCAATGACAAGGCATTTGTCAGGGGGACACGGCGGCTCATTGAAGCACTACAGAAGGTGAGGTTGTTTCTATGATCCTGCAGAGCTCAAGCAGCTCTGGTTGTGGTCCTTTTGGGAGTGGTACCCGCATATCAGCTTAGGGCTCAGAGAATGTAGCTGTTATCGTGCTTCCTGGTAGGATTGCAATTGCATAGTACCACCTTTTGCACGCATAACGGGAAGGGTCAAGGTTTCTTATGGTCCAAGTAATGTAGTTCTTTATGGATTCTCCTAGACTTTTGCAACGTTCACAAAGTTCTGTCCATGCCTGGGGCAAACATGTCTGCTGACAGTGCTGCTGACGGCTCCCATTGTAGGGCCGTCCTCCCAAGCATCTGGCTATCCCCTTGGCCATCCTGACGGCACAGCAGATGCAGTACATCACGTACGCCACTAAAACCACCCATTTGAAGTTCATTGCAGAGATGCACAGCAAGGTGCATGACACCATGATGCAGGTGAGCCATGGGGTTGGACTACAATACAGTTCCAAAACCAAGGGGAGGGAGCATGATGCATGTATGATGTGGGCAGAGAATCATATGGGGTCATGTTGTCCAGGAGTCCATGTCTGATCGTTCCTATGATGTGGTTGCTGGGAATAAATGCAGAAAATGCTGGGCACCTACTAAGTGAGGGACGTTTCTGAAGTGGACATACTGGCTGCTCACTGCTTGGAGGAGACATTCAGGGAGGCCCCAAGACCTTGGTGCTCCTGCAGCTGCATTTTCAGGGTATGCTTATGTGTGCCTGCTCTAGAGGACCAGTCCACCACACAGAGCAGCTGTCCATTTTGTTAAGAGCGCAGCTACTGGTTTGTGCAAATGGCCAACCCTGCAACCTCTAAATTGTCGACCTCCGACTGCTGTCTTTCCAGTATACTGGGTTTCTGCACACTGCCATGCCCCTAGAGGACTACACCTCAGTGTTGCCCAGCCTCTCCAGCCTTATAGCAGAGTATGCCATGCCCACGGAGCTGGCATTCCTGCTGTGGCGGCCTATCCTCCGTGCTTTGGAGCCAGAGGCCTTGCCGTCTGCTAAGCGGAAGCGGCGTCAGGTGGCAGGGCCAGAGGAAGGGGAGCTGCCAGAAGAGGGGGAGGCAGAGGAGGCCATGGCTGTGGATCAGGTGGCAGGTACGGGGTACTGGCTGTTGTAAGGGTGTGGTTAGTACTTTTGGTTGCGCATTCTCAGAAATTGCTGTTGTTAGGAGTTTATGCTTGGATGGTGAGGAAAGGAGGCGTTTGTTGTCCTCCATGCTATAAATGCCCCCCATAGGTAAGGTTTACACCAGCTTCTGCGTCTACATCTTGTCAGCCAATCCGGGCTTTCAGCGTTGCATTGCAAGAAAGTGGCCCTGATTGTTTGCAATAATGCATTCCCCGTCATAGACGGCATATTATCTGCTGCCCGTGTGCTAATCATATCGGACCAGGCCTAGACCCAGCGCGAGCAGAGGTAACCTGCTGTGTCAGCCGTTGGTAGCATGCACTTTGTATCCTTCCATGGTTGATACTGCAGCACTCCTGGTTCTGCTGCTGCTTGCGCAGAGGGTCCCACCACACCCCCCAAGGAGCTGAAGGGGTACACATGGGAGGGCATCAAGCAGGAGCTGATGGCAGTGGACCCGCTCAAGATGACTGACACACTGGGGATTGGTCCTGAGCAGTACATGACCTTCTGGAACCTCAGCTTGTATGATATCTATGTGCCCAAGGACAGGTAAGGTAGCTCATGAGGGACAGATGATAGCGGTCTTGTAACCCTATGCGCCCATTCATCTGTCGTGAGGTTCGTCTGATGACGTGTATAGTCATTGCATTCCAGCACATTCCTGTGATTGCCACATATTGGTTAAGGCGCTGATTTGTTCATCTGCATGCAGTTGTTTGGTAGCAACACCTTATCGAATTCATACACTCAGTGCGTTGGCTTGCCCAGAAAGGGTGATGCAGGCAACACTTGTTTGTCTGTATGTTCCTGGTGTCTGTATGTGCTGCTCGTTGTGCTCGTTGTGCAAGGTTTAGCAGCCTCCCCTAGTCCATACATGGCTATGCACCTGGTAGATGGCTTTGCAAAATCCATTCCAGAAGGATCTTCATACACTTTTCCGTTCCTTAAATGAAGTGGTCAAGGGATCTAAGGTGCTTACTGTCACAGTGTCAAGAGTTTTTCATTTAGCAGCATAATTGAACACACGTTTTATTTTGTGCGTATGGTTCATCTGACACAGGTATGATACCGTGCTTGACAAGTGGTCGCGGGAGCTGGCGGAGACACAGCAGCTGTGCCGTGTGAAGAGTGACCGTGTGCAAGAGCTGGAGGAGCAGCTGCGGAACGCACAGCAGGATGTGGTGTCTGTAGAGCAGCAGAAGGTCATGCTGGCCAATCAGATGCAAAGCATGATGAACCGCGGCTACTATCATCAGGTGCAAGTGCCCCAGCAACTGCAGCAGCAACTGAGGCAGGTTGATGGCAAGCTGGAGATGTGCCGGCGGGCAATCCTGAACCTCCCACAGGAGATCAAGAATCTCAATGACTTCATTGAACAGCACAAGCCCATCATGAGCAAGCTGAAGGTAAGAGGGTCTTGTTGAGCAGAACATCACAATTCTGGGTGCAGTGGGAACGGGCACGGCCAGATGGTATTGTCATTTTAGTGACAGGTTCCGGTGCTGAATTGCCTGTCTGCACTACAAATGGCCGAGGCCTGCTCTTATGGCAAATCTAGGGTATTGCCAGTTTTGGATGAGGACGAGGCAGGTTACAAAAGGCGATGGAGTGGGTACGCCCTTGCCGAATATCTTATCCGAGAGAGGTTGACATGGACCCTTACGTGCTTGCTGCAACGGAACAAGTGAGCGTCTTACAAAGCATGTGTAAATACGCCAGTACAGCTGGATTCCAGGGGCATTGTTCCATGTGCATCTGGCATTTTGCTTATGGCTCTGCATCAAGGGCTCAAATGCAGTCTGCTAGAAGATGTATGAATAGCTCTTTTCTCACATATGGTTGTATGTATGGTGCAGGAGAATCTTGACCGGCTGACAAAGGACAGGGACAACCAGCTGGAACGCCACAGCGCCACTATTGCTCGTATGGAGTGTGAGATGGACAGCTACTGCCCAAATCCACAGAAGCCAACTGCTACAGGCGCTCGCAAGGCCGTGGGACCACAGAAGTATGTGGAGGCTGTGCTACTGAACATGGTGATCCCGCGGACAATGCTGGGGCCGGAGGATGCCTTGTTCGCACACCACTTTGCGGCGCTCATGCACACATTGGATGTGCCCAACTGGTCATCTATCATGTACTGGGACAATGTAAGTTTTTCTGGATGGGATGCCAGTGTTCCGAAGTGTAGCCCTTTTCGCTCTGTTCTGGTTACAGCTGAGGGAGGACAAGTTTGCGAAGCGCCCTAGGTGAGCAGCTGGCAGTTCAAGAGTAACCGTGGTGACAGGCGCCAAGGACACAGTCCATTTGATCTCTTTTTTGTCCCTGGTAACTGCACGGGTACCATGGGATACATTGTGAGTAGAGATGATTATTTCCTGATACGTTCATTTGTTCAGAACTAATGTTGCCTGGTCGATCAATATATATATTACTGTAAAAGGGTGTGCATATTCACCTGGGCAACACACGTTGTAGGTAGCTTGGTCAAGAGTTGCTTAGTTGGTCTGCCTGTGACATGCGATCAAGCAAAGCTTTGCATGCAAGGTGCATGGACATGCTGAATGGCTGGTGGCAGGTTTTGGAGAGAGCCTACTGTGTGCTCATCTCACAAGCTAGTGATTGTCCTGGAGATCCATGTGAGCTTGATTGGTCTTTCCCTCCCTCCTGCAGCTGGTGAAGGTGACCACAGACAAGCTACCCTGGTGTACAGACAGAGAGGCCACTTGCCTGGGCATCCTGCTGACTGAGACCATTGAGCTGCTGGAGGTGTGGCGCAAGGACAAAGCGCTGTACGAGGAGGAGTGCACCACCAAGCAGACCTTCAGGACAAACGTAAGGGCGTGGCAGGGTTGAGCTGCTGTGCTTCTTGCTGGTTATGGTATGCAGAATTGATAGCGGTATGCTGTGTTACGTGCTGGTGTGTGTGGCATTTGAACGCAGGGGGTACTAAAACGATTTGAGCTTCCATTGCATACCACGGTGGTGGTTCAGTCAGGATGGATAGACATGTTACCACAACCTGTGTGCCTGTGAAGGGTTGTATCTTGCTGTTCCTGTTCTGCTTGCTCACCTTCCATTTTATCCATGGACACTTGGGGTTTAGTATAAAAGCAACCATGTTGCGAGACAAGTGCATTGCCCAAATGTTAGTAATGATGTGTGAGCCTTTTTGACACTGACATGACGTCCTGGCAGGGGAGGGGCTGAGGCACTTGACATCGCTTACCTTTGTGGCCTTGCTGCTTTGGTTGCAGTTTGGCAAGCAGGACACCAGGGAGCGCACCAGCTTTCAGCTGTTTCGGTTGCTGTGCAACAAGTGGCAGAACCTCATTGGTTCGGCACTGATCAAATGCTTGGAAAGCAAGGAATATGTGCAGAT
Organism: Pseudopediastrum boryanum; assembly: GCA_963556185.1. Lineage (NCBI taxonomy): Eukaryota > Viridiplantae > Chlorophyta > Chlorophyceae > Sphaeropleales > Hydrodictyaceae > Pseudopediastrum > Pseudopediastrum boryanum. The sequence goes on along the minus strand of OY744497.1, from coordinate 9,067,257 downwards.
GCGGAACGCCCTGCTGGTGGCAGCTCGTATGAAGAATGTGAGCAGGGAGGGGGATGCGGGGGCGTGGTGACAAAGGGCCCGGGCTGGTTTGCTGTACCAATGTTGCCATGCAGCAACCGCAACAGATATGGACATGACTGGAAACATGCGTTTTTTGCTTCATCTAGTTTGTTTGTGTTGAGTTTTTGGTGCATCAGGCCAGCTGAGGTCAAGTAGGGTCTTTGGAAGGGCTAAGAGGGATATAGTAGTTTAGTTCTTCATAAGGGGTCCGAGATTGGCGTACTAAGGGCCAACTGCCATATCCTGGCAGCACGGCTGCCAGGGTTTTCCAGTGTCTGACACGCCTCTTGCAGCATGGTCCTTGCATCCTTGTTCCCGTGTGGGATATTGAGTGCTGCTGCCTGCATGAAGGTACAGTGCATCTATGCCTTATGAGTGGAATCTGCAGCGTTTTTCTGAAAGCTTCTGCTAAGTTTTAAGAATTATAACGCTGCTAACAGCCTGTAATATGTTTGGCCAGGTTGAATGTGTCATGCAGCTATGCACCATCAAGTGTGGGTATTCTTGAACTGTTGTGGGTTAGGCATGGTCGGAAGGGCAAAAGGGACGTGTTGCTCACATATGTACGTGGTTTTGGGCCAGAGGCCTCATGCACAAATAGATCACAAACGTGCTGTTCTGATGTGCACATGATGTCTTATGTGGATTTTAAGATGTTGCTTTATTGGAGAACGCAAGCAATGTCCATGGGCACGGAAACGACCACGAAGAAGTGAAGTGCGTCCAGGAACTTTTCTTTTGTGCCAGGACGCCTGATGTTGAGACTGCTGAAGCGTGTTGCTATCTGCCTTCTAACAGGTCTTCCCTCTGAGCAAAGAGAACTATGACAGCCTGGTCAAGAAGCTAGATGAACTTATCCCAGACCTCAAGGACAAATTCCCAGACCTTCAGATGATGGCGGGCAACTACGTGGCGTCTCTGAAGGCAACAGAGAAGAGGATGTTGACCGTACAAGAGCTGGGAGGAGCTCCCAACCGTAAGTCCCAGCTTACGTTTCATGTACTGATGTTCTCGGGTACAGATTGCTTTCCCTGGTGTGTTACACATGCGTGATACCAGCTACATCATGAGCTTCTGATGACTCACTGGTACTTGTAATTATGGCAATTGTGTGACTGTCCTTGTGGCAAATGGTGTCTCCATGCGTGTCGTGGTTGTCTCCTTTTTCTGCGTCTTTTGGGACTGGGCTTGCTTGCTTGCTTGCTTGTGGTTAAAGCTGATAAATCAGGCTCTTGCAAGGCTTGATACACTTGATGCTGCATTCTGCTTTAGGAATCAAGGAAAAGAATACATGCTAGGATGATGGCTATAACAGAGCTCCAGGATTTTAAATGCTGCATTTTTGGAAGTGGGGCTTGGGGGGGAAGGGGGGCGAAGGCACATCATCTTGAAGCAGGAGTGTGGCCCTGCAGCAGCAGCAGCAGCAGTGCTGTCTTGCACAACATCAGCAAAAGCAGGTTCCCACACTGTTGAGCTTTTTGCATGCTGACATGCTGCACACCCTGTGCAGCATGTGTGCCCTATAGAGTGTCCATGATCTGACAGGACCAACCATGTGTTTTTCTTTATTCCACAGGCCGCGCCGTGAGACCATCAAAAGCGGAATCTGGGCCGAATGGTTCCACCCCTACCAAGAAGCCCATTGCAGGGGGCAGCAGTCGCCCTCCTTCCCCTCTCCCCAGGAAGCTTTTAGATGGTGCAACCAGCCAGCTTCGGCCAGACGCCCCTGCATACAAGCCCAAGGCTGAGCCTGGGGCAGCACAGACTGGCAGGCAGCAGCAGCAGCCATCTCCTAAAGATCGACAGCAGCAAGGACAGCAGCAGCAGCAAGCACTACCACCACGGCGGCAAGCAGCAGCAGGACCAGCAGGAGGGACAGGATCTAGTGCTAGAGCGGGTGCTGGTGGCCAAGGTGGTGGTAGCAGTGCCGCTGCTGCTGCTGCTGGGGGTGGAGGTGGAGGTGGGGCCGGTGCCAAGGGTCCTGGCGCATCTGCTGCTGGTGGAGGGACGGGTGATCAGGGCCCAGCTACCAAGAAGCCACGAATTGAGAAGTTACCGGTGGACCGAGACCGGGACAGGCAGAGTGAGGTGGAACCTGGGGAAGTGCCACCTTCACCACGTGAGTTAGCAGCTGAACATCAATTAACAAGGAAAACTTTTATATGCACAGGGGTTGTTGAAGTCATGTGATATGTTGTTTGTGCGGGATTCAAAGGGATTACTGGTTCCTGCCTTATGCAGTGCTTGCAGGAATGTGTGTCAGCTGCTGCCTCCCACTGCCTTGGCAATACTATGTAATGTGTCCCACGAGGAAAGCAAACCATATAGGAGGCGTTGCATCGTACCTCATGCACAACCCTGGGGATGCTTCAAACAGCAGCCAATGCTCTGGGTGGTTATCTGCTGATACAGAACCTCCGGGCGGGGGCACAGCGAAGCTCTGTCTGTAGTTGTTGGAGCAAATCGTGCATGTATGGTGGTGTTGGCTTTGTCCTGACTGTGTGCCGTGTGATCCACAACAGCGTAAGAACACTGCAATTGAGTACCTGCATTGCCTCTATCGGTCACAGGTGCACAAAACCAGGACGCGAAGGTGAAAGCGGAGCCAGAGGCAGCAGCACCAGCACCCCGGCGTGCCCCAACAAGGCATGCTGAGCAGGGCCGCGAGGGAGGTGATAAGGGCAGGGACGGGGGTGACAGGAGCCACCACAGCGGCGCTCTTCACAAGCGACGCAGGGAAGATGGAAGGGAAGGAACAAGCCAGCAGCAGCAACAGCAAGAGAGGGGCGAGGGAAGACGAGACGGTGGGAATGAAGGGCCACCAGAGGATGTAAGGGATGACAGGAGTGAGAAGGGGCAGGGTGGCGAGAGTCGCCATGGCGGCGGTGTTGGCAGAGGGGCTGTGGAAGATAGGGGAGGGAGGGGAGACAGTGGGGAAGGCAGGCACGGTGGCGGAGGGAAGGGTGGTGGGGATGGTCGGAATGAGGATGGCAAGCATGGTGGAGGTGCAAGGGGGAGTGGGGATGACAGGCTTATCAAGCAGGAACCTGCAGAAGGGCGGCATGGAGGACAAGGTCGGGGCAGCAGCGAGGGGGAGCAGCGACATGGGGGTGCTGGCAGGGGTAGTGGTGGTGATAGGCCTGTAAAACAGGAGGCAGGGGATATGCGGCAGGGTGTAAAAGGCAGAGGAGGTAGCAAAACAGGAGACAAGCAGCAGCAGGAGCAGCAGAAGCGAGAGCAGGATCATGAGCGGGAGAGACGCGAGGAGCAGCGGGAGGGGAGGGGGCAGAAGACGGAGGGGAAGGAAGGGCATAGTAGCAGACATAAGAGGGAGAACAAGGAGCCTGAAACTCCGGCTGATGGGAAGACAACTGGTCAGGGCAGGAAGGGGGATCGCAGTGGAGGGAAGGAAAGGGAAAAGCAGGAGCGGGGTGAAGCGCGTGGGGAGGGCGGGGCCTACAAAGAGGGGAAGGGTGGTGGGATTCAGAAGGAAGACAGGGGCGGTGGGCAAAAGGAGGACAGGGGTGGCGGGAAACCACCAAGGGACAAGGAGCATGACAAACGGGAACGAGAAAGAGAGCGGGAACGTGTCTCAGACAAGGGGCAGAGTGAGAAGGGTCATGGTGACAAGGAGCGGGGCAAGAGCAGGGAGCGGGAAGAAAGCAGGGAGCGGAACAGGAGCAAGGAGAGGCACCAGGACCGGGCAAGGTAAGAGGACTTTGCAAGCTTGCCCATAGCATGGATGACTCATTGCATCAAGATACTCTTCTTATGCAGGGGACCTTGGCAGCTAAGATCAGTTTGCATGTACAGCCGCCTCTGCAGCTCCATGCACATGTCTACAGTTTGGCAACGTATGACACATGGCATTGTTTTCCGCCCTGGCCTGACACATGATATAGAGAGAGAGAAAAAACTACGCAGAGAAGGGGGGAAATCCCTTCTTGCATGTGTTAAGGGAGTGGACCCTTACATAATATAGATAGGCCCACTACCATTCGGAGCCCAGAACACATGAGTGGGTGGGTAAATCACATGATACATAAACATGCAAAGTAGTAGCTGACATGACTGGTACACGAGACAGCGTTCTGGCTGTATTGTATTGCATTTGAACCTGTATTCATATGCACATGTAACAGAGCAGACATGATTGCAGTATATGCCACGTGATCGGGCGTGTGCAAGGGGGCACTAATGTTTCTGTAGAGGAAACCTGAGCCACAGTTGGTCTTAACGGACTGCAGGAGCGTAGGTAGGCACCTAGGGAGTCCTGCACAGACCAAGTGTTTTCAAGGACTTTGTCAGGCCTCCTGCTCTTTGTATGTTGGCACGCTTCCCTGCACACTTCCTGGCATGTCTGACTGTGTTGTTTGAAGCTTGGCAGGAAGTTTCCCATTCTCTCCCATATTCCTCCTTGTATTGCACCCAGGGAGGAGCCTGAACGAAAAAGGCCCCGGGTGGATTCTCCAGCAGGCTCGGAAGATCGGGGCCATGAAGCAGAAGCAGCAACAAGGACAGCAGCACCTCGCAGTGGCATCGGGAATGGACAACAGCAGCAGGGGGGAGGGGGGCTAGGGGGAGGCAAGGCAGACAAGCAGCAGGAGACTAGCAGGGGTGGTCAACCAGCAGGGGGCGGTGGTGGTGGTGGGCAGGGCACATCGAAGCACTCGCCCATCAAGTTTCCAGGTGCAGACAAGAAGGGGGAGAGTGAAAGCAAGGGTGGAGCGAGGGAGGATACTCAGACGGGAAAACCTATTAGGAGAAGTAGGAGGTAGGCTACAAGTGGATCCTCCTGTAACCTGCACAGTAAGTGCTAGTTCGTAGGCTCGCATGCATTAGGCTTGGCTTAGGCTTGGCCTGGCGAACAGAGACCATGTCTGTGCGGTGTGAAGCTGTAGCATAAAGCAATGGAACGTTTATTGTGATGTTGGTAGTGTGGAACATGTAGGGTGTTTGTTTCTAATGCACTTCCTGCAACAGGTCACGTTTTGGTAAAGCGGAGTCTGAATCAAGATCCCATGTCGAGGACAGGCCGCTGATGAGAGCTCCACAAGAGATCGTCCGACGGGAACGGACGGGGCTGAAAGGGTGGCACAGAAGGCATAAGCTGAGGCATTGTAAAAGTGCTGTGCGAAATGCGTACTAGGCGATACCATGGGATGGCAGACACAAAGGCCTGTATGACTGACCCCTCCCTTGTCCCGCACTCTCAGAGGTTGGGTACAGGCACTCTCGCCTGCTTTAAACGAGTTGATTCGGATCAATCCGTCAAACACTGCCAGGTTTAGGGCCTTTGAAACGCCTGATTCAGTGACTCACTGCGGCATATCACTGGACGAATTCAGCTCCGAAAAACCGGAAAAGTGCTTGGATGCTTGGCTCAGAGGTTGGTTGTGTAGATCTGCACATCAGGCCCTGCCCGTTCGTAAGAAGGCAGTCTTGTTGTCCATATTTTGTCTGAAGTGAGAGTTTGAAACGTTTTGCGTCCGCTCGTACAGTAGAACTGGCTTAACATTCATATTCGTTTCTTTCATAACATCTGGAGCCATGTCTTGTATTGAGAGCCCGTTTGCCTCAAGCGCTTCTTTTGTTAGCGTCGTGGGCTTTGCAGGGTGCTCTGAGCCTTGCGTTACCCAAGCTCCATGTCGTAGGGTTCGCCGTCAGCGGTCCATGCTCTCAGAGAAAATGAACAGTATCAGGGAATCGCCTCTGAGCATGGGCTCTGCAGCGAGCCAAGACTGCCGTGACGATCTCAGCACATCCACAGACTCATGGTCCGAGGACCTACACTTAGACGCTGATGACGCGAGCTATTATGCTTGCGACAGCGAGGAACCTGGCATGCAAATGACGCAGCCTAGGGCCATCCCCTATACTCGGTGAGCTCCACCCCATCTACCTAGGACAGGGGTTCACACTCGTTGCACGCTTGGTTGCCTAGGACAGCACTGCTATGTTCTGAAAGAGCGTACTCATGAATGCAGGGCTGCCAAGGCGCGCATTGATCGCGCTGAGCGCCAGGGCAAGGCTCGTGAGGAGCAGCTGGAGATGCTGCAGGCTGTCAGAGCCTATATGGCATCTAAGGCCGCGAATGCCTCGCGCGCTAGGGGTATTCCCTCTTGTTAAGGACCTGACGCGTCATACGGGCAGCAAACCCTCATTGGGTCACACTTCACTTGGTACCTGCCCCAGTTCAACATTGACGGGGATCTCGCTATTGGCGTCTCAGGCCTGTGTCATTCTGCTGTCGCATACTCAATCCTCACATGAAGACTAGACTGGACTGCGGACCATGCTTCGAGAGTGGCGTTCAAGGTCGCAAGGTCGCTAGCAATGCTGCCGGTGTCATGTTTCCGTCGGGCGTGCGGGGTGGATCTTCTTGTGTTTCCCGGTTCATGGGAGCACGCATGATGTATAAGGTACGCGTCCTGGGACTTTGGTGGATTTCATCCGGTCTTGCCATTCCAAGGCTGGGTTGATGGGTTGATGTCTGAAGTCCAGCAAAATATTTATTGTAATTCTTACCTGGTTGGTGATGCCAAAACTACAAGCGCTTAGATGGTTGTTACGAGTTTCTGTGTTGTGTATGTTAATGTAGTGCTGTTTCTGTATGAGGCTGGTTCTCAATGCCGTCTTTACTCCTTTCTTGCGGGGGTAATGTCTGGCGCATGTATCTGGGTTGAGCCCTTTCTTTCTTCTTAGTCCCGCACAAATGATGTACGAGGTCTTCTGCCAGTGGCCCCAGCGTCGCTGCATACCATTGGCACTACATTGTTTGGCCTGGACGCCCCTAATCACATGTCTGTGTTGGGTTCTGCTGGCATCTTGTCTGCATAGCAGGAAAGTCTGCATGTTGGAGAGTTGCGAGCAAAGTGACTAAGGAGTGCAACATGAGTTTGTCGGGGACATAAAGCTGGACATCTGCTGGAAATGTGTAGGGGTGGTTCAACAAGGAATGCACACAGGCATGCTTACCTTGTGCTGCAAATTGCTTTCATGCGGGCTGTAGTAGCCTTGATGCGCTTTTCCCAAAACCTCTTCTATCTGAATGTTCATGAAACATCCAGTGCTGTGAGGCGAGAGGAGTGCTTGTTGTGTCTGTTGTACATGGGAGTGTTGTTGTACTAAAGAGTGTGTTTTGCCCTTAACATGAATAGAATCTGAGAGGTTAGGTGTCTTTGAGAGATTGCCATGGATACATTTGGCGTGATACTGATGCTGAGCAGGTGCGTATGCAGCCTTGACAGCAAGCTTGTTCACAGCCTGTGATTAAGGAGAGGTTCTGCAGCATATTCAGAACGACTGCTTTCCCAGCAGTTCAGGGGTATGGCTTCTAGGGCCACTGCTTGTTCCGAGCAGTTAAACCGTGCTTCTTAGTATGCTTTGAAGGCCGAGACAGTCCAGGGTGGCCATGTAAGTAGCACGGCCTGTGTGCTCCTGTGTGCTGAAGCTTGCGGACAGTATGAGCACCAGCTGTTTACTATGTTATGTGTGGTACTGCTGTTCTAACACTAGCATTTGGAGTGTCTAGATCGGTGGGGCATATCATCATAGACCCTAGTACCTGTTTTCCTTTAGTAGGCATGCTTTCCCATGCTTAAAGGACCTTGGACTGTGGCTTCAGCGCTTGGTGGCATGCTTAGTCTGGTCAGTAAGATCTGTGCAGATCGAGACTATTGAAGACTGGTGTTGCGTGGTGGGCACGTCTGGCTTGTGTGCTGCTGTACTCGCTCTGTGCTGTATCCTCTGTGGACAAGAAAGGCCTGGAGGATGCCATGATGGGCCTGGGGTTTCCAGGGGTGCAGGAACTTACCAGAATATATTTGCCTCAAGTCGCAAGAGAAATGATCTTAAAACAGCATTATCTGTAGCTGTGCAAGCACATTCAGGCTGGTTTTGAGTGAAGAGAGAGAGAGAGCATGTTGCTGCAGTGTGGGTCAGGTAGAGCGTCCAGACAGAGGGTAGCCAGCGGGTGATAATGGTATGTGATGGAGACGCTGCAGCGACTGCTTATTTGCTCTGACTCCCTGACGGCAGGTGTGCTTGTTGTGTCACTTGAATTTGTATGTATGCATTCGCAATTTCAATGCATGGTATTGGACTGTTGGGAGGGATGGGCACATGGACTGTAATGAGTGGCGCCTCTCATTGCTCCTGTCTTAATCTGGGTGTAGCCTTATTCTTCGCTGCTTTTTAATTCACATATGCTTGCTGCTGTTCCATGCACTCTTGTTGGCTTGCTCTCCTGTAGCATCAGTGCTGCCTGTGCTCTTGGCAGTTGGGCTGTAGAAAGGTGCTCCCGAGATGGTTCTAGCCTCTCGGGGCAGGAGGGGGTCAATATGGTGCGTGGTGGCTCCGGCGTTGGAAGTTGATATAGAGCATGGGGGGACCTCTGTACCAGCACGAGCCACCCAGCAAACAACTTATTAGCCATTGCAAGCTGTGTAGTTGGAGTGAGTAAGGCTTTGCTGTGGACTAAAATGTACTGTACTGCGTCTGCTTGTCTACTTGGATTGTGCTGCTTGCAGTAGAGCCATGCACAGTATAAACTGCTGTCTGCACAATATGAAATGAGTTGTTGATATGGGGCTAGCATGGCTTCAGGCGCGTAAGCGCTTGCACCTGTGCATGGTGCAGCAGGCACATCTCTTGCGACATGTAGCAGCAGGCTTGTTATCTGCATTCAATGTTGTGTGGAAGCGCTTTTGTTAGTGGTGTGCTAGCTTAGCATGAAAATGCAGTGTTGCATCCTTGCAGAAGTGAGCATGATGGCTAGCAAGGGAAGGCTGCCTGATCTTCTGGATAGACATGGTTGTGCCTGGTTGGATGTTGAGGCTCGTGTTTGACAGGTGCTGGTTATGCATGCATATCTGCTAGGTTTGTTCATGGGTGTAAGAGATGACAAGCAGAGGTACTCAACACACATGCATGATGGCATCCAGGTGTTTAAAGGCATCGCCCAGTTGTGGCTGGCTGGCATATGGTATGCAGTCCCAACTGTCAACGAGTGTTTGAATGCTGTGCATGCTTATATACAGCACATGGATGCTGCTGATGATTGAAGGGGGTTTCCAAGAGTTGTTGGGTTCATGGGAGTAGGGTCTGGGAAGTGAAGATATCGTCGTTGCTTGATGTTCTGGGGAGATAGTTGTGCCATGTTGCTCAGTATTCTGTCGAGCGCTATGCACGTTTGCAAACTCAAATACCTTTGCTCAGTATCACAGGATATCTTGCAAAAAGTAGGCTCAGGAATTGAACCCCTTCACTGTTGCTCCCTGCATCCTCCTTTGTTGGTTAATCTTGTACGTCCCATCCCCATGCTGATTTGTTAAACAGAGACCAATATTTTGAGGCCGTGGCTGGTTATGCTTTGTCCACCTTATGTCTCCCAAGGCCTTCTTTGCAATATGGTTTCTGCAGCTTGAGGGCTGCTTTTAAACCGTTTTGGTATGCAAGTGAAGGATGCAGTGTTCAGCGAACACTGTCAATGCTGATTTTGGAAACCCTGATTGTGTTGGTGTGGGGTTGTATATGATCTGCTGTTGGGCATGTATATGATCTGTACAGGGTTTGATGTGAGTTAAAACACTTTGTTGGGTCTTTGCTGTAGCACCACAGTGTGGCTGGCTATGTCAGTCCTAAGTATTTCCTGACTGTGTGCCCTTCTTTTGAAATATTTTTTAGATGAAATCCAAATGTATGAAGGATGCTGTGGTGTGTGTGGGGATGTATGCAGTTGCTGTCGCCTCCTTTTCACATTGCAATTAGCTTTGGATAGTAAGCAGTTGATGTGGGCTGGGTCGCATCTGATAATGTGGTCTCTTGATGTTGTCTTTCTTTTCAGCTTGGGTGCACTTGTTTGTCTGCTTCCCAGCTTTCATAGTACATGAAACTGACTTGCTGCGTGCTTTGTAGAGTATTATGCTTGTTGGCTTGTTTGTCCAGTAGATACATGAGATTTGAAGCATTGCCAAGAAGATTAAGAGGTGATGGAGTTTGACTCCTTGATGGGTCACAGCTTTGGACCGGCTGGATTATAACAAGGAGAGGCAATCCCCATATTTGTTACAATTGCAGCATATCGCTGCGGATAGACAAAGAAGATGAGCTAAGCCTTGTGGCAAGCAGAGCCTGATGACTTGTACTTTAGGGGATATAAGCTTGTGCTGCCAAATATGCTTGGTAACCATTTGGTTTGGTTGAGGTGGGGCTTACACAGGAGCATGGGACTTGCTCGCATGCATTTTGGAGCATGCATTTTGTCTATATGATAGCATGATATGGTGTCTGCTGCAGTTGGACAACGCAATTGACAAGCCATGGGAGTTGAAACTGGCTTGGGCAAATGTGTAGGGACCAAATTGTGCTGTTAGTTGAAGTGGATGATGAAGAGCAGATACAGCAGGTGGGGTGGTTGCATTTGTAAGTGATTGAGTCTCAATCATTTGTAAGTGATTTGAGTCTAAGTCTCAAATCAGGCAAAGCGGGTAGTCCTCTAGAGAACACTTCTGCTGAACTTTTAAAGTATGGCGGGGAACCCATGACAGACATGCTCCTATGCATGTATCAGAAGGCCTGGGAGCATGAATCCACCTTCCAACGCCCTGGGGTAATAGTCAGCCTTTTTAAGAAAGGGGATAAGGAAGATGGTAATAATTACCGGGGGATAACGCTGCTAAGCGTAGTAGACAAGGTTTATACCAAGATCATCAACAACAGGGTAACTAATTTTGCTGAAGCAAAGGGACTCCTTCACGAGAGCCAGAATGGGTACCGGCCAGGCAGAGGCTGCATTGATCATGTCTGGACATTGCATGCAGTCACATCCGGACGAATGCGTGCAGGACTCCGGACGTACGCACTGTTTGTAGATGTGGTCAAAGCTTTCCCATCAGTCTGGCGGGACGGGCTCTGGTACAAGCTCTGGGAGATGGGCATTAGGGGTAAAATGTTTAGGGTTCTTGTACATCTATACGATAGCCTCTCTAGATGTGCCTTGCATAATGGAGAGTCATCAGAATACTTTTCTAGCGATTTAGGCTTAGCGGAAGGGGACCCGCTATCACCACTGTTGTATACTTTGTTCATCAACGGTCTCCTAAAAGAGATATGGGAAAAGCACCCGGGGGTTCCCCTACCAAAAGAGGTAGATAATAGTGGTAGTGGGGAACAGGGCATAGGAAGGGCTGATGAGAGTAACATTGAAGGTAGATCAAAGTTGGTAGCACTAATGCTCGCTGACGACCTTGTAGGGCTTGCAGAATCGCAGGAAGAGCTTCAGAAGATGGCTGACACGATTCATGCCTACAGTCGTAAGTGGCGTTTTAAGCTGAGCCCAACTAAAAGTGCTGTTGTTGTGTTTGGTTCTTTGCCCCCCAATAAAGAGTCCCCAAAGGTAAGTTTTAGCAGTGAGAATTTGCCAGTACTAGATGCATATACATACTTGGGGATTGTTTTCACTAGTGATTGCAAATGGGACGCTCACATTGCAGGTATGATTGAAAAAGCTACAGCCTCCATTAATGCATTGCAAACATTCTTCCAGAATCGTCATGTAAGCTTTGAGGTTAAGAGAGCCATGCTGCTGGCTTTGATAAGACCAAGGGTTGAGTATGGTTCTGAGGTATGGTGGGCATCATCCCAGCAGACAAATACCATAGAGTCTAAGATCCAAATAGAGGTTTTGAAGAGATCACTGCATTGCAAGCCAAACATCTGCCATGAGGTATTGAGGGCAGAAGCTGGTGTTAGACCTCTATCTAGCTGGTTGGACCAGAGGAAGGTTGAATGGTGGTTCAAATTACAGCAAAAGGATACTACTAGCTTTAGCAGGCAGGCACTTGAAGCATCTTGGCCAAGCCACAGGAATTATACTTCTTGGCAGAAGAGGTTCAATAAACTCAGGGCTGAACTAGGCATGCAGGAAGAAACCTTACAAGCAAGAGTGAGAGAGGGACACCTACCTAGCTTCAGGGCATATGTCAGGTGGAGTATATATGAAAGAGACAGGGCTGTTCGGGAGGAGGGTGCTAGGAATAAATCTACTTTAGCGACATATATGCAGCATTACAATGACGATATCAATTATTTCAAGCCGCAGCCATATCTGTGCACAGGCCCTCTGAGCAAAGGCATGGAACTCATTATGCAGCTGCGTGCAGGTATTCTTCCTCTCAACGCTATGACAGCAAAATTCGGTAGGCAGAGCGCTAGCAGGCAAAGTGCACGTAGGGAGTGCTGCAAGTCCTGTGATCTTGGCCCTGAATTGGGAGGTGAAGTTGAATCTCCTGAACACTTCTTGTTTGACTGTCCTGTTTACCAGGCACAAAGGCAAAAGCTGTGGGAGAAGCTGACTTCTGACCCTGATGTTGCTGCAAAATGTCAGATATTGGATGGCAAATCTGATGAGGAGAAGGTGCATAGCATGCTTAATGAAGAGTTCTGGGGTGTAGACGTCGATGAGGAGTCTGGCTTAGTATATGGCCCTTTCAAGCATGCATTTAAGTGTATAGCTAAATATGTTGCAGCTGCTTGGAAGATTAGGAATGCTTATGGTCACCCTTCTGATGTGGCGTGAGGTCCAACCAATGGGGTTTGTTACCAACTATTGCTTGCACCCGGGCTTACAAGCCCTCCTTGCTTTCTTAAGTAGGAGGGAGGCTCTTACCCCCATTGGGGCAGTGGAGGTTTTGGGTGATTTTGACCTAGCTGCTGGACCTCATGTTTAGGCATGCATATATTGTCATACATGTCGAAGTTTACCCGTATTCTGTTCCACCTCGCTGTTCTTTGTGACAGCTTGAGGTGCGGGGCCTATGGCACTTATTGCTATGGCATATCATGAAATGTAATAATAATAGTAAGTGATTGATATGTGGCATCCTTATGGTGCTTCATGCGTGGGGATGAAGTTGATGTACTGTGGGCATCACAATGGAATGTGTTGATGAGCAGGGAAGGACTGATGCTATAGGTGACTGCTTGGATTTTAAGGCACCAGCTGTCATGCCTGCAGGACAATGCCTTTGCTGTATACCCGAGTCCCCTGGGTGTCGAATGTGGGGATGAGACTTTTCACTGTGTTGACGACTTGGATCCAGCTCAGTTGCTGCCCAGCACTCGATGGAATTGTAATGCATGTTTTGTATTTCTAAGTTAGAAGGAAGTGACAGAGAGAGAGAGAGAACTACGCAGAGAAGGGGGGAAATCCCTTCTTGCATATGTTAAGGGAGTGGACCCTTACAATCGCAATTGGAATGCATGCCTGCTGGGTTGGGTCACACTGCATAGCTACAGGCATTCGCATCTGTCAGATGTTATACCCATTACCGTTGGGCTTGTCAGAGCATTGCTGAGGGGTCTGCTTACGTGCCGACCTAAGGGTAATTGTGGTGGAGAAGTGATTACCTCCGTAGTGCTGCTTTCAAGGTGATACCAGCAACATGTACACCTTTCTGCGCATGCGGATTTGATGGCTGCGGTAATATGAGGGTGGCAGCCTTCGAGATGAGGTCCGACGTACTCAGAAGTTCATCACGCCTGCACGCTTGTTCTTGTAGTTTCTACTAGGTTAGAACAGAGAGCGGCACTACATTGTAGATGGGGGGATGCGGGTCTTACAAGCAAAGGTGACAGTATTGCACATGAACCGAAGCCACATCCATAATACATATGCCTGTGGGTATTGCTTCTGCAAAGGACGATGGCCATTCGGATAGCTTCCTGCCAGGAGACGTGTACACTGTACATCCTTGCTGGTGACTTCTGTACAGTACAGCAATCTCATCCCTGTAGAACAGCTACCTGGCGTCGCCTGCAGAAAGGTCGACAGCACGGATGAGCACGGCGTGAGCTAGGCGGTCAAGTAGTGCAGCACAGTCGCGCAACGTGCCGATCTGCCGCTGACGGACTCGTGAAAACATAGGACTGCCTTTGGCCTAGAAGAGTTGTCTGTACAGGCTCGAAAGGACACAAGCGCCCTTAAAGAGTCATCACGATTAGAATGCCTGGCCACGGGAGCAAGTCATCGTTTTTAAGGGAGGCACATGGGCGGGTACTAGAGACCTGCCACTCTTGTAGTGGCGAGAGGCTCGCTACAGTGTCTGACACAGCAACCGTCCAGGTAGGTGCCTGCCTTTATGATCGCAGAAACCGCTGGCTCCTTGCTATACCTGCAGCGTACAGCAGCATCTCTGCATGGCCACTGGGGCCTTCACTTTCTACGGTAGCTAATGGACTTCTCTTGCAGATCTGGAATACTACTACCTCTGGGCCAACGCTAGTATACACATGCAAGGTATGGGCATGCTCGGGCCCATCCTTGCTCTGGATTTGAGGTAGAAGCATAGCTCATTGTTGGGGAGAGTCCCTACTAATTGGGTGTGCTTTTCACAGCAGGAAGCAGTCAGCAAATGTCTGACAAGCTGGCGTATTGGGTCTAGATTCTGGATTCAAACGGCGTTGTGAGAAAGCAACTGCATTTTACTGCTCTCACCTCTTCCATTGAGTAGCACTGCAGCAGAATAATCGAAGTCTTAGCTGTGGTCTTAGTAATGCAGCAAGAGGTAAACTGACCCTTCCTTAGGATAATGTATAGGCGAGCATGCCTTTGCCCAACTGCGACTCCTTCAAGGAGACCCGAAGGCAGTTCCTGAACATTGATTTATTACAAAAAATCACTCACAGCTGTCACTTGTATGACCTATTCTGTTCCCACATGCTGTGTTTTGGTGGCAGGTGTCCTCACAACCTACCTGTCTGGCATGGGCCCATGACGAGCACGGCTTGATCTTGGCAGTAGGCAGCAAGGGTGGCACAGTATTCATCTTCCAGCATAGGCCACAAGGCAAGTCTGCTACACAGCAGCATCAACGGCAGCAGCAGCAGCAGCAGCAGGGGGTCCCTCCGGTGGCAGCTTCTCCAGCGTGGCACTTGTCAGGCCAGCTGCAATATGGCAAGGGCCCAGTTAGGTGAGGCAGCAATCAATGTTATGTATTTCTAAGTTAGAACAGAAAGTGGCCCTATAATTAATGGAAATGATGATTCAGATGCTGGTAAGCCAAGCCAAACATGGCAAGTACCGTGACGCCAAGTAGCGCACTTTGTGAAGATTATGGCCTGCGCAGTTCCTCATAGTTGTGGTAAGAAATTGGTCTCAGAAGCAAGCAACACATGCAGTCAATGACAATGCTAGACGAGATGCTGGTAAGCCAATCCATGCTGGCCGAGTAACACATTATATTCGCAGACGATCGCTGGAATCCCCAAACAACATTTGTGGTAGCGATAGGGCCCGACGAACACGCAGCACATGACCTGTTTTATTAGTGCCACACAACCACATCCAGCCAGCCATGCATGGCTATACCTGCAAAAGATTCTTGTGGGCCCCTGAAAGCCATCCAAGGTGCAGTTGAAGCTCCATCCTGTGGTGTAAGCAACTGCAGCGAGCTCATGAGATGCATTGACAGAGGGGTGGCAAAGTGCCAAGACATGCCATTACAGATGCTGCTGTAGTGTTCTGTTATATATGAGATAGATCGCTGCACAGCTTTCGGGCCGTGCAGCACCCGCGGCATAACTCCATCCAGTTTTGTTAGTATGTGGAGAGCAGATATCGAGAGAAAGAGGCGAGACCGTAGTGTTCTGTTATGTGCTGTCCACCCGCTTGCACACCATACATGCTGCAGCTAGCATGAGCATGGTTTAAATGTCTTATGAGTCCATGGATCATTTCATTAGAGCCCCAATTCTGGTGTGAGATGCAGAGTATTGCAAGGGCAGAGTTCTTCTTTTGTCAATAGAATAGCACTTGGGCAACCATTTGGTGCAGCATTGGGACAGTCGTGGCTCTTTGATTAACTTAGTTTGTATGCTTCCGTTGCTGTTGCAGCGCGCTTGCATTTGCGCCCAAGCAGCTGGGTTTGCTGTTGGCAGTTGCTTGTCAAAACTCAACAGGGAGGCTTGACTCAGATGGCTATGTCAACATTGTTGAAGGGCATGGCAGTATACTTGGACCACCTCAATGGACACAACTAAGCAAGTTCAAAGTAAGTCGCAGCCGCTTGCAGCTAACAGAGTGACTGGGTTCATGTTATGGGCATTGCAAGGGCCAGAAGCTGTGCATCGGTCCATTTCAATGTGTTTCAGCGCGTGATTTCGGCAGCTCTCTGTTCCCCTATCTCGCGCAATGTCTCATCCTCACCCCACGTGGAAACTGGCTGGGATCATGCTTGGGTGCTGCACGGTTTGGAGGGCTGTGCAGTGGTCTCAGTGGGGATCTGATGAAGGCCAAGTGCGGCCGAAACCGGTAATCCCTGCCAGTGTAAGACATGACTGATCTAGGCTGCCCCAATGTCGGCCGCTCGGTACCGTGTGCTGTTACGAACTCACTCTTCGACCCCCTAACATCTGTGCTTGCAGCTTGGCAGACAGGGCAGAGGAGGATGGTCTGGCATTTGTTTTCAGTAATTGATGGAGCCAAGACCTCAACAACATGCATCAGCAGCACTTTACCTTATGTTAGCTTACTCTCCAGCCTCATTTCTTCATTTACTATTCATGTTGAATATATAAACAAGGCCCAGCAGATCCCTGTAGTCACTGGAAATACAGTTGCGCTATAAGCTGCTAGAGTGTATGCGTGTGTTGACAGTGTATGCAGCGCATGTCATCTTACAATGTTAATGCGAAGAGTTGCAGACATCTGCATTGTGTTATGATGCACTGGCCTTAACTTGCGGCCCATTGTGAAGAAAGCTTGTGCATCAGGATCCTATACGTCCCTGCTCAAAAAACAATGTCGTTCATTGCCAACACTCATGCAAGGTCATGGGCACGAAGCTTTTGTGTGTTTCCTATCAGCAATAATCTATCCACTAATAGCATCCTCTCCATGTTGCATGTGTAGGTATGTGCGGGGGCTGCTTGTTCATGTGTCTGCTGGCGGAGGTTCACCCCAGGTGTGCCACCGCTGCTGATGACCACACATCATGGGGGTGCTGCTATATGGTGTTACGAACAAGCCAACATGACATGGAGGGTAAGCATGGGTGTTCTCAATGACAATGTGGAGAGGGGATTGTTTTGAGAGCTTCACATTTGATATGGTGTACTTTTCATTGCGCGGTTTTTCTTGACCGAAGTGTTGGCGGGGGGATGTAGGGAGCACAGGGACAGGCATCAACCCGGACTGTACTGACCCTGCTTGGGACCCTAGAGTTGAGATATTATATCCCCGCGTCTGCAGCTTGTATACATGCGGTACTGCATGGCTGGTGTTGTGTGCCAGGAGGCACGAGCAGATGTTTATGGGCCATGTGCTCTAGTTTGGAACTGGTAGGGCACCTTTTTTTGGTCATCGTGATGAAGGGAGCAGGCACAGGTATGTCGCTTTCACACTGCTAGCTGCTGATTTGCATGTTTCTGATTTAAGGACATGCATGTTCACAAACTCTAACACTTAAATACTACCAGTATGTAGTTCCCTGGGTCTTTTGGCTGGTTGGACAGTCTCTGCTTTCTAAATTGTCTGTGTCAATCGAGTTGCATGTTTCTGATATACTGGTATGCAAGTTCACAATATCTATTCTCAGATACCATGTACAGTAGGATCTAAGTCTCTTGCCTGGTTAGACAGTCTCCGCTCTCTCGCACTTTCAACTGCTCTTTCTCTCTCGCTTTCTGCTCTCCTGACACATATCACAGACTGAGTAAGGCCATATGGCGGGTGCTCACGGCCCTAAGCTGTGCAGCGATGTATTTGGTGTCAGTAAATCCTCTTTAAGTGCTATTTGCTTGCTCTGGTGTTGCACAGATGTCATGTTTACTTCCTAGCCCATCCCAACTGTCCCCCAAGCCAGCCACGGCAATGCACTGGGCCCCTGGAATAAACCGCGAACATGAGCTCGTGGCTGTAGCTTATGACGATATGGTGACTCTCCTTAAGCTCTCACCGGCAGCAGTAGCAGCTGAAGATGGGGTTGGGGTGAAGCAGCAGCAGCAGGGGCTGCAGCTGGCTGCGGAGATAGAAGTGAGCTTGGCACATGCAGGATCTGTATGGAAGTTGGAGTTTGACCAGCAGGGTACGAAGCTAGCATGCAGCTTGGCAGAGAGGCCGGAGATCTGGGTGTGGGCTTTAGATATGATGGGTGGCAAGTGGGACAAGGCTATGACTTTGGTAGGGGGGTCAGCAGAGGGGCAGGGTGATGGTGGAGATGCTTCTGGATTTGCGACTCCGGATGCTGGAAGGGGTGGGTGGGGTGCTGGGGGGATGTCTCCGATGCAAGGCGTGCATGGGTCAGCTCTTGCTGGAGCTGAACCCCTGGATTATGACCTGGATTGAAAGGGTCGTTGTTCAGATGCTGGGTGGTTGCATGGGAAGCTGTGGTGTGAATGCAGATTGGGGGTTCGGCAGGAAGGACAGTCATCTGAATTGGTGGACCTTTTCAGCTAAATGGTAAGGCTAGTTATGCAACGCGACGACTGAAGATCTGGACGTTAGCGCGGTCGAAGTGAGCTGTACCCCACTGTGAGCGGCCGTCTCAGTCTGCAACGGAAGGGATGAATAAGCGCTAGTGGCCATTTCAAATCATGCATCTGCATGCGTCACAGGCCCCAGTGCGGAACTAGCAGCACTACCGATGGCAGTACTGTGAACACCCCCACACTCTGGCCCAGCATAGATAAAAAGCCTGAGGCAGGCCATGGCAACAGCGAAGTTGCCTAGATGACAGTTTGTGAAAGGGCCACGTTGCCGATAGCCGTAAATTTCTGTTGCTGAAACATCTGGACTCGTGCGGTGCACACTCGGCCCCTCATCCTCATATGGCTCAGCCACTAGTTTAAATGCCGGAGTTATGAGTGAACAGGGGCCTGCGCAGACACCGTTGATCTACGCAGCATGGTCGTACCGGCATCTTCGGGCCCAGGTCGCCTTCAGCACAGCAGTTCAAGAGCTGGACCAGCATGGTTTGCATGGAAGGGGCGCTTTACAGTGAATGCTGTATGCACGGAAGTCACTGGTACTTCTGGCCGGCATGAAAGGACCTTGGCAAGCCACCGAGCTGGCCAGGACCAGAAGCAACCTACAGATCCCGTCAGGCACCAAAAGCAACCATGGTACCAGCAGCATCAAAAGCAGGGGCAGCAATTACATCCCAGAGTGGCTGAGCAGCAATTACATTCCAGGGTAGCTGGGCAGCAACGAGAGGGACGGCCCCAGGGCCCACAGCAGCAGCAGCAGCAGCGCCAGCCATCTCGCCCTCAGCAAGCACGTAGTGAGAAGAAGCAGCATCGGAGGCAGGAAGTAAGCCTACTGCAGTTCGAATCCGAATCTGGGAACAAGCAGCAGACGGGTAAAGCCTTGCAACATCAAGGTGGTGACAGCGCCTCTGATGGCAAGAAGCCAGACTCGCCCTCTGCTTTGGAAGTAGTGCAAGCGAAGCTGGTAGCAGCCCTTCCAGAAGATGTGCCTCAGCTGGCAGAGGAGATTGCAAAGCATCCTAATCAAGCAGCTGCTGCTTTCCAGCTATTAGCGACAGCTGCAGCCACCCTCCCTCCAAGTCTCCCTGCAGCTCCTACTGCTGCTGCTGCTGCTGCTGGTGGTAGATGGCATAGGACAAGCAGCAGCTCCAATGGCAACTTGCGACACAGTCAGCAGCAGCAACAGCAGTACCAGCTGCAGCAGAGGTGGCTCTCCGACACCCAGCAGCAACAGCAAGCAGCAATCTACCAGCTTGCTCAGCAGTTATCACAGCAGCTCGCTGACCAAGGCACAGCTTATAAGCTTACACCAGCCACCCTCTCCTCCACCACTTTTCACCTTAGCCGGCTGGGTATCTATAACCTAAACCTCATGCCTCAGCTTGAAGCTCGCTCGCAGCAGCTTCTCCCCTCCTGCTCACCAAACCAGCTTGGGCAGCTGCTGCAGGGTTTTGCTGCTCTGGACCACCTGCCAAGCCCTAGCTGGCTGGTGACCTTCTACTCGGTGTCACTAGTGCTGCTGGTGAGGGGTGACCCAAGGTTTGGTCCCCAGCAGCTTGCTAGTTCGGCAACGTTTGTAGCGGGTGTGTTGGAGGCTGGTAGGGGGGAGTCTCGGGGGGCTAGATTGGTCCTAAGTAGAGACAAGGAAACACAAGGAGTAGGAGCAGCAGTAGGGGCAGCAGCTGGGCAAGCATCGGTTGCAGCAGCAGCACCAGCATCAACAGCAGCATCGATGGCAAGGGCAGGAGCAACAGCACCATCAGTAACAACAACAGTGGCAACAACAATAACAACAACAACAACAGCAGCAGCAGCAACAACATTACCAGCAGCACCAGCAGCAGTGGAGGGTTTTGAGGAGAGCTCAAGGGCGGATGCTTTTCCAAATGGCTGCCTCAATGATGCATCAAGTAGGGAGCAGCAGCAGCACCCTCAGCGGCAGCAGCGGCAACATGTTGACGGCCAACAGCAGCAAATGCGCAGCGAAAGACTCCTGCAGCAAGAGTCACCGCAGCGGCAGCAGCAAGCGGAGGGCTCGATAGCCGCGACCAAACACGCGCTACAGGGGAAACAGGAGCAACAGCCAGAGCAACCACCTTACAAACAGCAGCAGCCCCGGCAGCAGCAGCAGGAGCAGCGGCAGCAGCAGCAGGAGCAGCAGCCCCGGCAGCAGCAGCTGGAGCAGCAGCAGCAGGAGCAGCAGCCGCGGCGGCAGCAGCAGGAGCAGCAGCCCCGGCAGCAGCATGTAGCTCAGTCATCACATGTTGGTGCGTCAGGGTACCCTCCTGCAGGTTGGGGCCATGCCTTTTTGAAAGCAGCTGCCGGGCGGTCCCAGGACATGCGGCCACGTCTGCTTGCTGCTGTGTGGAGGCTGGTAGCGGTGCTGTATGAGCTTGGGTTTCTGGAGCAGCAGCGGGTGCAGCAGCGGGAGATGGAGGAACGTGAGCAGCAGCAGCAGCAGGAAGTGAAGCTGCAGCACTGTTTTGCAGGAGAGCGGGGTGGGGAGATGGAGTCCAGTGAACTGCAGCAGGAGCAGCAGCTGAAGGCAGAGCAGTGGCAAGGGCAGCAGCAGCACAAGGTGGGTGCGGCACTGGGGGAGAGCGCAATGGGTAAAGGTGCAGAAAGCAAGCAGGGGGACACGGGCAGCAGCAGCAGCAGCCACAGTGCATCAGATGAACACATCAGCAGCAGCAGCAGCAGCAGGGTGGACGCCTCCCTTGGCAGAAGCAGCACCAGTGCCGCCAGCAGCAGCAGTAGCAATAGTTGCAGGGCTGGTGGGGAAGACTCAACACAGCATGGAGGCCGATATTCTCTCTTGTCTCCATCTTCTACGGCTGCTAATAAATCCAAAGTTTGCCAGGCCTATGCCAGAGCAGACGATGGCTTGGAGAAGCATCTGCAGCAGCTGCTGGCTGCATTTGAGAAGGCGTTGCCATATTATAGAGCAACAGAGCTGGCTGTAGTGCTTGAGGCCATGGCAGTGCTACAGCCTGTGCTGGGGTCCATGCTACAGCCTGGAGGGGCGTTAGCTGAGCGGTTGCTACTGCAGGTGCAGGTGCAGCTGCCATATGCTACAGCGTTGGAAGTTGCAGGGTACATGTGGGCAGTTGCAAAACTAGGTCTGCAACCTGGGGATGTCTGGGTGGATGGGGTGGTAGTGCGTATGCAGGCACTGCTGCCGGGTATTAGTGGGAGGGGTTTGGCACGGGTGGCTGTGGCTCTGGCAGGGTTTAGGAGGAGGCCGTATAGGGCTTGGGTTTATGAGTATTGCCAGAGGTGCCGCGTGGAGGGGTTTAGCATGCAGGGGCAGGAGCTGGTGGAGACGCTATGGGGTTTAGCTGAGATAGGTGTAGTGCTTGATCCTGAGGTATTGCATGTGTTTGTTCTGGGGATGAAGAGGTGTATGGGCCAGATGGGGAGTGAGCAGCTGCTGGTGCTAAGCGGCTCCTTGAGGAAGATGTATCCCAAGGTCCTGCCTGGGCGGAAGGTTCACCATTTGGTGCAGGAACTTGACAGGAGGGCCTTTTATCAGTCTGTGCGGCCATAAGTGGTGGTTGCTATTAAAGCAACCAATCCACATCCCATAGGCTCAGCCCGTTTGCTTAAAATGTGTCTTTGTAGCATTGACCTCCCAGACTTTTGCTGGTGAGTTTCTTGGGAGGCTGAGGTTGACTTCGAAGTGAAAGTTGTTTTGTCCATTTCACGTTTGCCAAATGCCGTTTGGACTTTATGTTGGCCCATCCGTGCGCGATGGCCTGCTTTCAAGCACGCTTGTTTGCTCGCATTCAAGCAACGTCCGTTGCATATGGCAGAGGCGACAATCGCACATGTGGAGACGGCCGTGGTGGTGAGACTTGTAAGTTCTAAGACTTGTAAGTTTGGTCGGTTCGACCTAGCGGCCCTTTGCGGTTGCCACACCTTAAATGTTTGTTGTTGTTGTCTAAACAGAAGTTTTATTTGACACCCGGTCGGGTGGTTGCCACTCTCAGGCTTTTGCCGCCGAATCAAACTACCGCCGAGCAGATTTTCTCAAGCAGTATAATTGCCAAGTGACATGATAAGGGGTTACCGTACCAATCCTGGAGGTTGCTGACTCCACGCATTCTGCAGCTTCTGGAGTCAACGGCACGCGGGTCTGGTCACGATCAGGTGACACCTACTGAGGTTGACCGGTGGCACCTACCGACCATCCGGCGTTCCCTACCCAACCCAGTAGGCGTTCCCTACTGGGAAGGGCCCCTTCTTCATATGGCGTGACTGTACTTTATGGCTAGGGGCTGTTAACAGGAATGCAGGTGTCATTAAGTTCGCGTCCGCACGCACGTGCCTGTCACTCCTGCTGGTCACTTTATGAATTGACAACCATAAGCACAGCTTCTTGAGGCGCACCAGGCTTGTCTGACCTCGCGCACTAGTAAACACAATTATGTGCGCGCAAGCCCTGACGCCCACCCCTTACATGCTGAAGCGCAAGCATGGAGGTGCCATCGGAGATAGCTTGAGAGCATTACGCGTAGGATTCAATCCAACCTGGTTGATGGTTGACATTACACAGCCAAAGCTGTAATAGTCGCATTCTGTATATGTGCAGATACGTACCCTTGTTCCGCTGAAACGCAACAGGCTGCACTGCATGATACATTACCCCCCTCTGGTAGCGCCAGTAAAGTCAGGAGTTCAGGCCTTTCAACAGCGGAATTCTCCGAAGCCGTTCAGTGTGCAGCATCTTCTGACAAAGAACGCCGTGCTCGAAGCATGTGGGTGAAGACCTTCACACAGGAGCCAAAGCCTTCATGTTAAATGATGACCAGCTGCGAAACTAGGGCTGGAAGACCAGGTCAACCCAAGCCCTTTCGAATACTGAGGTGAAGAAGCCAAGTGGACTGTTAACAGCAGAGTACAGACTACCAAAAGGCTCCATCAGAGTGCGTGGGGCGCGCGTGCGGGCACTAGCACAAGGAGCCAATGTGAACTTAGGGCTCCAAGAATGGCACACTTAAATGAAACTCCATGCATAGAATCCGTCTCATACTGGCTGCCATCAGCACAGCCTTGAATCCTTGCTCGCCAAACGTCTGTGGGGCCAGCCCAGTTCGACTTGCGTGCTGTGACCAGTTTATCCAGTCAACAGGCAAGCCGGCCGAAGCAGTTCCGGTTCATAACAAGGGCCTTTCAATGGTGAGAGAGACAGCGATCTACGCGAGAAGTCCGTGTATTGGTGTCCCGCGTGGGACTGTGGGAAGGGTCCCTTGGCGTAAAATTACATGGAGCCCTTACCTTCAGGCCTTGTGGTAAGTATGGTTATCTACCTATCCATCTACTGCGTAGGAACTACTCTGAAACCTGCTTCCTGCTCACCTCCTCCTGCTCTCTTGCTCACATGCTCCTGCTCACTTGCTCCTGCTCACCTCCCTCCTGCACACCTGCTCCTGCTCACCAGCTCCCTGCTCACCAGCTCCCTGCTCACCTGCTCCTGCTCACCTGCTCCTGCTCACCTGCTCCTGCTCACCTGCTACCTGCTCACCTGCTCCTGCTCACCTGCTACCTGCTCACCTGCTCCCTGCTCACCTGCTCCCTGCTCACCTGCTCCTGCTCACCTGCTACCTGCTCACCTGCTCACCAGCTCCCTGCTCACCTGCTCCTGCTCACCTGCTACCTGCTCACCTGCTCACCTGCTACCTGCTCACCTGCTACCTGCTCACCTGCTCACGCACCTGCTCCTGCTCACCTGCCCCTGCTCAACTGCTAACTGCTCACTCGCTCCTGCTCACCTGCTCCTGCTCACCTGCTCCCTGCTCACCTGCTCCTGCTCACCTGCTCCTGCTCACCTGCTCATTTGCTCCCTGCTCACCTGCTCCTGTTCACATGATCCTGCTCACCTGCTCCTGTTTACCTGCTCCTGCTAACCTGCTCCTTGCTCACCTGCTCACAAGCTCCCTCGCACCTCCTCATGTTCACGTGCTCATGTTCCCCTGCTCCCTGCTTGGCTTGACCCGCTCCGGTGCTAACCTACTCATGTTCACATGCTTGCCATGCAATCACCAGGCAACTGCAAGGTGGAATCAAACTAAGCTCAACACAAATACCACTTGGACACAAGGTAATTCCTAGAACCCAAGGCAATTGCTCCACCAAACATGTCATCTATCACGGTGAGTCCCGCCACCGACCCATGTGCAACATGCGCACTGTAGCATTGCTTACGCCAAGCTCTTTGCCTCATGCTGAGTGAGCTGCAAACCCCACATGTTCCTACTCCCTAACACACGAAATCTTCGGGAGCTCAGATGTGGACTCAGCCTTTAGCAGCCCCAGGCTGTCATTGCAGGGACAACCTTCTATTCCCAGTACCGAATGTAGAGCTGAAACGCCGGATGTATCATGCTAGGCCCACATTGCATGCTTATGCCCTTGCCGGTGTCCACGTTCCCAACTACCAGCACAACAGCAGTACAGCACCGCTACCTGCATGACCAAAAACGTGCCTGCACATTGGCCGAGGGGTAGCAAGCAATACACGACAGGAGATCGTGCCCTCCCCATGAACAGTGATGCATGATGCGATCGTACAGACCCTTGTCGGAAACGTGAAGACCCACAAATGCTTCGCCCTAATCCTTCGGATTAGTACTGCGTCCTGGTCCTACGGATTGACAAACTGTCACAACAAAGCGCAGGCCCAGACGGCCACCTGGTCTGTATGTTGTCATGAGAATGTCATGAGACATCATAGCGTAGCTCTTCTGTTTTAGGTGACCTCAGAACGTAGCTCTACTGTGGTAAGAAATCATTCCTCTCTTGCAGCTACCGGCGGGTGACCTTCTTTGTGAATGCGCCTTCGATGGGCTTAGCCAATCCAAGCAGTAGTAAGTAGAATTATATATGTTCGACTTCCAAAAGCGCATTCCGAGTCCTGCATAACCCGAGGGTTAAGCAGATGCGTAAGTAAGCTGCAACATTCAATGAATGAAGCTTACTTCCACCAGCAGGGCACTACCGCACTGCTGCCGTCGACGCGTCCATCCGAATGACCAGCCCCTAGGGCACTCCTGTCCGGACTAAGCACCGCTGTTTAGCACCCTGATTTTGTCGCCTAGTGAGCACCCCTGCATTCTTCCTGTACCACCTCCAAGCACCGCTTTCTGCCATCCGATGGCTCCGCGAATACCTACATGGCAGTAAGATAGACTGTTCCTGTTCCGGGTAATCTGCGTCTCCTTGTGGCGAAGATATTGGCTTTTACATTCCCGGTTCGCGGGTAGGGAACGCCTACTGGGTTGGGTAGGGAACGCCGGATGGTCGGTAGGTGCCACCGGTCAACCTCAGTAGGTGTCACCTGATCGTAACCAGACCCTCATTCTATCATTGGTTCAGAGCAGTCATAGTACGCCTCCTAGTTAACGCATGCCCAGTCCAGTCATCACTCTGAACTCTCACCAGATTACCAAGAGGGCATTCTTTGGAGCCAATGAAGGCTCCTACGGTCAAAATACACACCAACTCAGCACAAGATTTAACAGAAGTCCACCACACTGGAAGGACTACAGCTTCAACCTCATCATAACATAACACTATTACAAACATTTAGGGTGTGGCAGCCACAAAGGACTGCTAGGTCGAAACGACCAAACTACTTAATCAAGCAACCAGTACATCACATAGACACGTAACTCATCAAGATGAACAGAAATGGTACGCCTAGTTCACTCAACTGTCACCATCAGAGGAGAACAGGACCACATTCAACGAAATGCCTACTGAGATCTGACTTTAGTCCGCTCGTAAATGCATGCACGCAGACACAAATCTCGCCACAGGACGCCTGAAAAACAGTGCAGCACAGCCAACATTGAGGACACATCTCATACATGCACAGTCATAAAAGACCACCCTCAGCATATCGGTTGAGCTTTGGGCCAGCTGGTTCCAATAGCACACTACCGCCTTGCACCAGTGGGCTGAGAGAGCTACCCAGCATTAAAGCTGCTTCAACTAAAACACTCTGTTAGTGCACTTCCCACTTATGCCACGGCCCACCCCATGGCCACACTCGACACAAGACCCACCCAGCAACAAACCTTGAGCACATACACCACTCCAGATTCTCGATTGGCCGCATCACTGTGAGCACGTATACCATCACTACTTCCACCAGGAGCATCAACTAGTAGCCCGCATTTGGTGGCCCCACATATGAGACCAGACTGGTTGGAGTCATGCTTGGGTGCTGCACGGCCCAGAGGGCTGTGCAGTGCTCTCTCTTGACATATGAGATCAGATTACCAACCACATATCTGCCTTGTCAAACCTTGCGCTGGCTATCATAGCCCTACAACTGCAGTAGACAGAGGCACTGTTACAGACATGGTAGCATTGAAAATGCAGACATTCAATGTTTGCCATGCATGTCGTATGTTCTGAATATGACTGCATCATCGTTAGCATAGCAGCCTTGTCACCACTTGGTCTCTGTAACAAGATCAATGTCAACCCTGAGCTCTACTGGCCAATATTTCCCGAGTCCCCCTTCTTGCTGTAATCCACTCAACCACAACCCTACCAGAACTGCTTTGGGTGACTGGACCATGGCTAAATAGAAACTCAGCACATATCAGACCATACATGGACCTTGGAGCAAGAGCACGGCTGTGCTTGCTCCAGAACACTGGTGCTGTAATCAAGCAACAGTTCATATGTACAACAACTCCAGCCCACGATATATATAGCTGTCTGCAACTCTGCAGACGGTCAAGTCCTGCCGGCCAGACCTTAGCAGGGGAGACCTGCAACTGCGAACTATTGTGAAGAGGTGCATGGATGTGCAGCTAGTACCTCCAGCTCTTGAGAAAAAACCCATAAATTGATAAAAAAAATCTTGCCTACTGGCACACTTGCATAGCCCTTTGCCAACATGCCTGCTTAGTGCGATAGCTGCACCGAACATGATAGCACAAGTTCTCATTTGCAACTTTAATCTGGTCCAGCTCTAGGTAAAAACAACATCCCAAAAGTACTCAGAAGAATCTGCTTTGATCGCGGGCAGCTGCCTGCTTAACTGCACTCTACGCCTTGTGAACAGCTCAGCTTCAGTCACAATTTCAAAGGGAGCAGCAGCCCTCACCAGGACCCTCTGCTGAACATGGCTAGGGAAGGATTCTTCTGAGTGCTCAGTACAACCCCCCAGCCAGGAAAGGAACCCAACTTCATCGCTACAAACCTCTCTTCTGTGCAGCTGACACAACATCCCCTTTGCTTTCATCCTTGCACTACCTGACCTCCCGCTAAAAGTAGCAGCCCTAACCAGGACGCTTTACTAAACATGGCTGGGAGGGGTTCTTCAGAGTGCTCAGTACAACCCTTCAGCGAGGAAAAGAGCTCAACTTCAACTCTACACACCTCTCTTCTGTGAAGCTGACACAGCATCAACTTTGCTTCCAGCTATGCATTACCCGGCCACACCCCATGACACAGCCTTCTAGGAGTCACTGTTCCGCCCCACTCTTAACGCTGGTCCCTATGCTGCTTCCCCATTGACCCTACTTTGCCACCTGGCAGCATGGGAACCCATCTGTTACCAAATCAGCCTGATTAGCATCGCGCCAGCCTGACACTCTAGCTCACTCACTCTGATAGAATCCCTGACCATCGCTGCCACAGCCTCAGTTGCTGCTTCCCCAAGCACCCAAAACCCGCAGTGGGAAGCTCACAGTCCCATGCAGTTCTCTCATAGGCAGCTACACCTTGCCCTGTAGTGCCTGTTTGCTCATTTCGACCTGACCATTACTAGGACCTGATCCTGCAGATCCTGCTCGGACAGCATACATGCCCTGCTGGAACTGTGGCAGCTTGACTGTGTCCAATGGTCCAGATAAAGTGCCACTGGGAGTCTCAGACCCAAAAGTAGATTCCCTCCTGACCCCACCAGGCTTTGCGCAAGACAGCAGACTGTTGCGCACGTAGCCATAGATGTCCCCGCACGTCACCTTATCGTCCTGCTTCTTCAGTGTCCTGAGCAACAAGCGTTTACCTTCCTGGTAGAAGCACACCATGAACAACACCACTAGCAGGACATTGAAGAGCCCAATCAGCACCATCACAGCAACTTTGATGTTGTTGGCGTCTTTTTGGGACAAGTTGTCCTCCAGTACTCCGCTGAGTTCACTGAGGGATGCAATCATCAGCAAGAAGAGGGTGATCTGCAGAGTGTGGAAGCTGGCACGTTGCAAGGTATCCAGCATCTTGCAGCAAAAAGGCTGGAAAGTGATCTGCAACAGCACAAGCAGCAGCAGAGATGTTTTACTGATGAACAAGACATGGTGTCGATTTGTACAGAGCATGGCACCAGAGGGTGTGGAGCGCGGACTTTCAAAGTGAGTTCACTTGAAAATGATTTGCAGCGCTCAGCCAAGGACCAGCAAGAAGCGCAAGACTCTGCACTTTAACAGCGAGTTTGTTAAGATTGATAACCAGGTATGGAAGGCAAAGGTGTGACCCTACAATCTGCTGGCACACTTCTTTGCAGGTGGCCCTAAAGATTCAACATTATCTTGAAAGCAACTTACACAGTATGTTTCATTAATTGTCAACATTTTTGCACCCGTGGTGCCAGTGGACCCTGCACCAAGCCTCGCTGGCTTTCTGGAAAGGGTAAGAACTGCTGCTGCTTAGCAACAGTACATGCGGGCAGGAAAATTTTTGTGCTTTCACAATCATGCTCAGTCATTGTACAGGGGCAGGTGATCTCAATACAGGGACAATTTCCCTTGTGTAAACTTGAAGTGCCATGCAGGCTTTCACATGTGAGACGGTGATTACCACTGAATCCAATTCAAGTGCTCGTGCTAAAGACCAGGCCGCACAAGCCCCCTTGACTGGAGTCACACAACCCCATGCACCTCTCATCAGCATAAACGTCACAACAAGCCAAAATCTCAAAAATTGAAGCCAGATAGAGCAGTTTTGTCTCACAAATCACAAAGTTGAAGCCAGATAGAACATCTTTACCCACTAGGAGATAAAGCACTGCACAGCCCTTGGTTCCGTGCACCACCCACGGCGTGAGTTGAACCAGTTTTTAGAGTGTTGAGGGAGAGATTCAAGGCCAGCTTTATACATGGTAGCAAGACATCCGTAAATCAATCCACCTGTTTGTTGTAACAGCCTGGAGGTGGGTTGTATATGCACCGTTGCCTGGCCTATCCCAACATGTCATAATATATGTGGTGTGGTCCTCACTTCAGTAGGCCTACTTCCTTATTTGTACGCCACAAATGGTGTGTGCGTACATGTAACAATGTTACCATGTTACCATGCGGGGCCTATGGCACTTATCGCTATGGCATATCATGAAATGTAATAAGAATACCATCAAGCGCTGGCTTACCTGCAGCACAGCAGCCAGTGTGATGACTGCCATCGCCACCAGCACCTGCAGTGGTTGGCTGAAAGTGGCCAACATGGAAACACACACCACCAGCGCAAACTTCTCCAGCAGGAACACACTCTCCCAGTAGTAGAACTTGATGTGGTAGGAGTCATACAGGAAACCGTACTGCAGCTCAATCTGCAGCAGACAAGCAGAGGAACACAACAGTTTTGGAGTTGTGTTATGTAAGGTCATCACCTTGCTTTGCAATGCCAGGACAAGGCTGTCGCATGACAAGGCCTGTGTTTGCTCGCATGGGTTGCATTGCCAAATGCCTTGTTTGCTGACCCATGCGTGAAACACGGTTTCCACATACATGTATGTGGAGCCACACTTGTCCAGATAGGGACCTACTATTGACTGCCTTAAGGAGCCGTTTAGGAGCTAAAAATGGCACTGTATGACCATATAAGCAGAGCAAGTACATGGCAAACTCGGGCAGTTCGTACTGGCACCATTCAACAGTAGGGTCAATGAGGCTTTATGTGTGTCTGCTTCTATGCTGCTGCTAGCCCTCCAGCGCGCTACATCTATGCGGCCCAAACGCTCTGGACATGTTACATGTGAACCACTGCAGAACTGTGACATTCTTTGCCAATACCCCAACTGCAAACTAAGAGCCTCCACAATCTGTTATAAAGCAAACTCCTTCCTTCAAAGCACCCAGCGCAGTGCAACCAGAGCCAGTACTATGTAAAGATAGGTCCAAGTGCCGCCACTGCAAGCTCACCTTATGATCCACCCACAAGTTGTTCCTATTCATCCTGAGCACCAGCGCCATGAACACTGGGAACCCCAAGGAGTACAATAGGATCCCTGGAATCCCAAACACCAGCACCAGCACCCAGTGTGGCCCCTCAAGGAAGGGCTGAAGGGTGTCCTGTGTCCAATGGGGCTTCTTTATCAACTCAGCCTCATAGCCTGTGGCATCCGACCCTCCAGTAGGCACTGACAGGTTCTTGTGGGCAAACAGGGACACAAGGATGTTGGAAATTGCGGGGTAGAGGTAGAAGAGGACGAGCACTGTGGACATGATGACGCGGGGACGGTAGTACCTGAACCAAAAGAGCTGCCGCCTCTTGCCGTACCGGTTGTACATCCAGAAGACAAACCAGAAGGCGCACATCACCAGCATGGCCAGAGCTGCAACAGCAGAAAAGCAGAAAAGCAGTAGGAGTAAAGTGGGATCCGTACAGGCCAGGCTTGTCCCTGGGCTTTCTGAACGGTGGGGAATGCAATGCAGCTGTTGTGCTATCCAGGCCCAGCATTTGGGTTGTGCACCTCAGTAAGACAGCATTTGCTCTAACAACATGCCCTCTTTAAACAAGCACTCTCACTCATTACTTTGGTTCTGCTCAGGAATGTCTCAGCACTTGCTGGACAAGAGGGATTCTATGTTATCCCTTTGCATTTTCATTTGCCAGACTACAGTTATGTGCTGCTTACCCAGGCTGCCTTAACCTACCAGCACAGCTAGCTTTGTTGTCTGACCTACTGATCGAGTACATTGGGTGCTGACTCATAAGCTGCCAGCGATCTTTCAATGCATGCTGAAAGACCAGCTTGGCCAGGTCACCTATTTACCTCCTGTCAGCAGCTGCAGAAGAGTCCTCTTGATGGATCGTCTCATGCCAAAGGGGCTCATGATGCACTCAATGGAGATCCAGCCAATCACAGGCAGGCTTTGGTCTGTGTAGGTCAGAATGTTCTCCACCGTGCTCGGCCAGGAGAGGCCCATGAGGCGCATGATGCCCAGCATCTGAAGATGACTCATCAGAAGCTGCAGAAGGAGCATAGACCAGGTGAAGCAGCAAAAATCAGGTGGCGAAGGTTGCACAGCATCCTTGTAAGCAAGTAGGGGAGCCTCAGCATTACCAGATCTATATTGCTATACTTGAATGCTGGAAAACCTACTGCAACAGCTTGCTGGGACAGCTTGTGACTTAGTTCTAACGGTGACATGACAGCGACTTTTTATAAAGAGGGTCCCTCCTCCGCAACGCATCGATAGGAGCAGCTCCAAACAGCGCTGCAACTCTTGCAGACAATTTGTTAGTGATAGCTTGAAAAAACACATCCAAGCAACTTTGGCAAGGGCAACCCCAGCAACATTTTCTAGCTGTCTCCCTGTCATGTGATACATATCTGCTGCAGAGGCTCTTAATGTATGGTCTGATGAAGTAGCTTACCTTCAAAATGTCTGACACATAGTACTTGTCCACTCGCAAGGGAAACATCAAGCCTCCCTTCCTGTTGCTGGTTACCATTGCCTTCACTACACTGTCCGGGAGATGGCACTCAGATGCCACCGTAGACAATTGGCTCTCAAGCACTTGGAAGCAGTCCGACTCGTCCAAGCTCTCCACATTGAACAGACGCTCCCACATGCTCTGAGGCCTTTTGTCACCGCTATTCACAGGTACCAGCATAGCACCCGCTGCATTACGTGCACCACCTGCTCGCCTCTGAACAAAAGAAGGGACCCCCTCAAACGGATCAATTTCGAATGGCTGCACTTCAGACATGCTGCTGCTGCTTGCGCTGGGCCCAGATCTGGTCGATGCGATAGCAGGGGATTTCTTCAGGGCATGCTGTGGCAGGACAGCTGTAGTGAGAGCTGCCCTAGGGAGCTTCACTTGCTGCGAGCTTGGGGTCTGGTGGGTAGACGCGAAGGGGCTATCACTCACCGATGCTATTCCACCTAGAGTCCCGGGCTGCTGCTGCGGCTGAGAAGCAAGAGCGGAGCTGAAATCCACCGAGCAGGAGCTGCCCGGGGGCATACTAGCGGGGACTGTTGACGGGGGTGGCTGAACATGGTTCTGATCAGCAAGAATGTGCCCAAAAGAAGCAACATCTTGGTCATGAGCATCGCTCGCGATATCGTCATTGTGAGGAGGCTGTTGAGTTCTAGAGGGGTCTGACATAGGCAAAGGCTGATACCCGCTACTGACTGGATCCTCTGCAGCTGCTGGTGGCACCCCTTGCGGAGTTGCTGAGTACCGCTGTTCGTCCCCAGAGAGACCTCCTGCGCCTGCACCTGCGGCAGCTCCGAGCTTCCCATGTGCAAGGGTCGGCGCGCTTAGATTGGCCCTACCAACGGGTCTGGCGTCTGGCTCCCTCTCAGGGATGCGTTCCAGAGGGGGACCATGATGCTGCTGTTCAAACAACGGGACGTAACCTGCAACCGGTTCTTCCACGGCACCGGAGAACGTTTCCTGTATGCGTCTGGCATGGCGGTGAAGAGCACGAGTCATGCTTGCATGGCGTCGCTGGACCTGTTTGGACTGCATAATGCCAGCAATTATGACTAGAATTAACATGTAGATGCAAAGGATCAGGTACACCCATACTGTGGTGTACCATCCGCACTTGACGCATCTGAACCCTTGCCGGCCGTACTCTTGCGTGCCGTTGTCTCCTGCCGGGTCACAGGCGCCACAGAGAGGCCCCATGTAGCCCGGGCTACATAGCGCTTGGGTGTAATTCCCTGTGATGCTTGTGCCATCCGACCCTATAGCGTCCAGCTGTTTGACGGTACGGTCCTTGTAGTTGTTGAGGAAATTTGCGAGATTGGCTTGACTGGTAGACAGATTGCAGGGGAAGGGGCCCTTGAGTCCAATGCACTGATGGATGCAAGCCGTTGGCGTGAGGCAGGCGTGAACCTGGTACAAGGAGCACAGGGACTTTCGGTTATACAGGGAAGTTCTGGCAATTACAGGGAACTTCCGGCAATTACAGGGAGAATTTATGGCTCTGGAAGCTCATGCTGCCGCGGCATTGTGTCTGCAGCTGACAATCTTCTGCAAAAGGCTTAGACGGAGAAAATGAAATAGGAGGCTGTGTCCAACAGCATCTGAGGGCGACGGATTATATGGTTGCACTAGGTAGTAGTGGACAGGCATCACAAGAAGCAGGAAGAAAAGGCATACCATTAGGCTCTGATGGTAAAAGAAAGCCCAAATCTCCTTGGTGCACTCCAATTTGACAGCGCAAACAACCCACTGCACGGGGTTTGCTGCACCCCTATGTGTTATTACTGCCGCTCACCTGATGACTCCTTGGATGTGAGCTCCACCAACCATGGTTGGGGACCTTTGCAGCGCCAAAACAGTATGCGTGGTCCTCAGTGGGGCAGCCGTTACATGGCATATCCTTACATGGGTTTGTCACGTTTTCAGGCGCAAAGCTGTAAGTATCGGGGGTACACTCTTGGCATGTGTACTTCTGGCACCCGCCTGTCTGCGTGACTTCCCCAGCAGAGCATTTCCTCACAGTGAGTTTCAGCCGTGCTGGCCTCAGAACACTGCTGAATGGGTAGGGTTTGAACTCCAAGATGTATTGACCTGGCAGATCACACAACAGCTTTATCACTTCTAGCCATCTTAAATCAGTTCAACACGGCACTTTGCAGGACTGCACATGCAACTGTAGCAGTCGCCACTGAACGGAGGCCCGAAAAACACACACCGTCATATCGTTATTGGAAGGAACATGGTAAATCTGGGGTGCAGCCAGGGACTGTGTGTGAGCCAGCTTTGGAAGCTCTCGGTACCTGCTATTTCTACTAAAAGCTTCCCTGCCTGTGCCTGCCAGTCTTTTGCCGTCATCTGATTGACAGACCACCTCTAGTGCAGCAGTAGTAGCCACAGCGCAAGTCTATGTCTGAGCTTGCCACAGCTCCACTGCAGCGCATGCCTAAACATGACCAGATTTCTGACCAGTACATGCCTTGAATGATATCCACTTGCTGATGTCTGAGCTTGTACATACCTTGTGCATGCACTTCAAGAGAGCTGAAGTTTCCAGTACCATTGGCAGCATTGGTGATGTTGCCAACCAGCACAACATCCACTGGCTTCTCATTTTCGTCAAGAAGAACCGCCTGACCACAGAAAAATGCACATTGCATGAAAATTATTCCAGAGTACTGGTATGTCTGTTAGGGTATCACCACTGTAAAATTGTGTTCAAGGGTCTGCTGCAATTGGAATTATGAATAAAGCAGCTGTGGCTCTTGCCTGACTGGATTTCCCAGTACGCCCAGCTAGTCATGATGGTGGCAGAAGAGTGATAATGCAGTGCATTGGATGCACAAGTAGTAGTTCCTGGTACATTGACATGGAGGTGCGCAAGAGGTGGACATGTTGCTGCGCAAATCTGGTGGACAATTCAGTGAGCCATATGCCCATCCTTGCTCTTCTCACGCTCACCAAAGCAGACATTGGTCTGGATGCATTGGATGGATGGCTTTGTAGAATTCATACGGCTGCAACAGTGCAGTGCCCAACCTGACTCATGATTGTAAAGCATTCCAGTGAACTGCTATCCAGGCATAGACTGATAACAGCATCTGTCATTCCAGAGCCCACATGTTACCTGCAACCCCATGTTTGCATCGCTGATACCACCAGTCACACAGTGGCCAAGGGCATCCCGCAAAAAAAAGGCCAGCTTCAATGGCTGTCCAGGTGCAATGCTGAGCTCCTCAATGGGATCCTGCTCAGGGCTTTCACTGAAGCACGCAGCATCTGTCCCATACTGAACAAGCGCCATGGTTGCAGCAGCTGTTGCAATGTCATTGCCATACCCGCCTGACGCGCTATTCAGCAGGGGAGTAGGTATTGGGGCGCTAGGAGAGTCTTGCAGAAGACGCCTCCTGCTTGCCTCCTTCTGGAGGCACTGGGTCATGTCTGCAGTGCCAGCTGGACAGCCAAAGATGGTGCCCGCCACCCGGGAAAGATTGGTGACAAGGAGTCCACCCCCTGCACCCTGTACGGCAATGTTGTTGGAGAGGTGCATGCTCTTTGGCAGGTGGAGGAGGCAGCTAGTGGAGTCCGCACTGCACAGGTCTGTCCTTGCAACCAACCCACCTGCGCAACATGAACAGGCAGAGATTGGCTTTAGCAGCAAAGGAACAAGGGCACAGCTACCTTGCAAGAGAGGACAGTGAAATTGGTGCCACCCTTGCTGATGCATGCTTCTTCTGAATACAGTTCTTGTATGATTTGACAATAGCAATCAAAGGCAGTACGCAATAACAATTAAAGACAGTAAGCGATAGCAATTTAAGTTGTTTCACTGTCTTGCAAGGAAGTGGCTGCAGGGTCTTGAAGGCTGCCAGATTGCCATCCATTGACAGGGCTGCTGCACCTGTTGCGAGCCTGCACCAACTGACTGAGAAGCAATGCATTAACGTTGCTTAGCTAATGGAGTCTTGTAAGACTTTATACGCATATAAAGAGCTGAAAAACCAGTCGCAAAGGAAGCAGCTGATTCTGCTCAAAGCAAGCTGCTCTCCACTCACCTCCGCTTTGGCCCGTATTGTCATGGAAGGCGGTATCCCCAATGATATCAAATCGATCAAGGACAGAGATGTAAAGACCGCCACCACCAGCATAAGCTCCACTGTCAGATGTCGTGTTGTCTACACCTTGCAACCCCTCAAACAGGGCAGCATTCTTCCCCCTTGCATCCTGTGCCTCCAAGGAGACCTCTTGATGCAAGTGCTTGATGGTGGTAGTATTCATGCCCGGAGGTAAAGCCACATTAGAAAAGAACGTTGTGTTGGCAACATACGAAGGGGTCTGCGTCTGCAGCAGAGCAGCTCCACCGCCGAAAGGTGCGCTGTTGTGTGAGAAGTTGCTGCCTATCAACGTGACCTGCCCGCAGCGTTGACAGTATAAGCCTCCGCCCGCAGCGTTCCCTGCTATAGCATGATTGTTCAAAAACGTTGCTCGTTCGATTTTGACATTGACTCCCTCCCCTGAGCTGACAGCCCCACCCATGTTCTTCGCTCTATTCCCGCTGAAGCTAATCGGGCCAGTAACAATGAGACTGCTATTGGAGTCGGCGAGCTGTGCAACTGCTCCACCCTGGCTGGCTTTGTTGTCAGAGAATGCCCCCCCAGTTAGGATGAGCTTGCTCTGGCTGCCTTGCACATACACCGCCCCACCAGCTGCTCGGGCATCTAGTTGCGTATTCCTGATGACTCCACCGAAGGCCGTAGGCATGGCTTCGTTAGTAGTTGCTGTGGTGTTCATCATGGACACGTCACTGAGGACTGCGAGGGCGTGCAGTCCCCCACCAGAGCTCCTGGCTGTGTTGTTAAGGAAGACAGGTCTGGTGAAGTCCGCAGAAGCAGACCATATGCCAAGGTACATTCCCCCACCTTCACCATGGGAGGATACAGCACGCCCCTCAGCCTGCATTGAAACAGTGCACATGACAGAACAAAGTTGCTTAACTGCGTCACAGTCATGGGTACACAGAACTGCCCCGAAAGCTATGCAAAGTTTGCCACAGTCATGGGTATGCAGAGGCGTTGCCAAACCTAAGCAAAGGTGAGCACCAAGGATATAATCTGATTGGCTTTTCACGTGGGTTCAGCAAAGGTCATTATCTTCAGCTCTGATAATGAGGATGATGTGAACAATCTGGGCATGCAATGTACGGTAAAATGATTGCTGAGGCATGCTTACCTTGTTGTCCATAAACTTCAAATCAGTTGCATTGAGATTGGTGCTGGACATCTTCGACAAGTAGAGAGCACCACCATCACCAACAGATGTGTTGTTGATGAAAGTGACATTGTTCAGCTTGATGGTGTCCATGCAGAGCGGCGCCTGCAGACTCATAGCTCCACCCTTTGCTGCTGCATTGTTGTCTACAAGCAGCCAAAAAAAAACAAGTCAGTCCACACGTCTGCCAATAAATCTGCTCCCCAGGGAAGAAGCAACTTCACCGCAAGTATGATGTACACCAGCTCTACCAAACACCCCCACATATGGACCTCAAGGCACTGTGAAGAAAAGCGAATCATTCCAACCATGACCTTCCAATGTGCTTTTACCCTTCATTTCTCTGCAAAGCTGTACAGACATGAGAAGCTCTAGTGCTATCTGCAAAGCAATGGCTGTCAGAACGGCTCTGCACGGCATACACACAAAGAAAACATAACATGTGGGCATGTTAACTTTGTCTGCAACCCATCTTGTGGTCCAGCCTTACCTGTAAACATGACATTGCTGGCCTCTTCCAAGCAGCTACCATCCTTGGCCTGAAGGGCCCCTCCTTCGCCCTCAACTGCCTCGTTGCGGTGGAAGAGGCAGTTGCTCATGTTGAGGGATGACTTAGTCCCCATGAAGATCCCAGCTCC
The DNA here is from genome assembly GCA_963556185.1 of Pseudopediastrum boryanum. Lineage (NCBI taxonomy): Eukaryota > Viridiplantae > Chlorophyta > Chlorophyceae > Sphaeropleales > Hydrodictyaceae > Pseudopediastrum > Pseudopediastrum boryanum. The sequence goes on along the minus strand of OY744497.1, from coordinate 9,029,131 downwards.
TCCCGCACCAGTAGCCTGACAACACACCCAGGAAGGTCGCTCAGAGCCAGAGGACAAGTACGTCAGTATGTATCCTGCAAGGATAGAGCCTTGTGGCAAGTTGCAAGATATGCTTCTATGTGACTTTTTGCATGGTGACAGCGGGCACTAAAACTTGCTGCTCCATGATTCAAAGCACTGTGGCATCAAAATCGACTTTTAACTATCTCATGACAGATTAGATTACAGTTTACATTGCAAGGCCTGCCAGCCAGTTTGTAAGGTTTCATCCATGCAGGATCCAACTCTTTGGTCTCGTGGACCAGCTCTGCTCTGCCCCACAACAGAGCCCTGCCCTACGACATATGTAAGCTCTCCTGTCTCTGACAATTCCACCCTCACACTCACCTTGTTTCCCGTGAAACTGCTCTTTCTGATGCTGGCACTTACAACAACTCCCCTGCCCTTCATGTGTTCGAGAACGACACCAGCACCCATAGGTGCAGTGTTCTTTGTGAAATTCACACTGCTGATGTTGACAAATCTCCCACTGAACTTCACAGCTGAACCGAAGTTGTTCACGACGTTTGAGTTGCGCAGCTCAAGCTCACTATCAGCACCCCCATAGATCAGACTGCCTGTTGCATTGTTGTTCACCAGTGTGCAATTATCCAAGATGAGCTTTGCCCCTTCGCCCATATGGACAACAGCGCCGTCTGTGCCCTTGTTGTCAGAAAATGTGACGTTCCTCAAAACAGCAGGGGTGAGGTAGTCCCCCGCTGTGACATTCACCGCACTCCCATTGCAGCCACGAATGTGTACGTTGCGCAGTGTGACACCAGCAGACCTGAACAGCCAAACACCACGCAGAGTATCAAACGTGGTCCCAAAGAGACCTTTGACCGCTAAAACAGGCACTATCCACCTAGAATCCACCATGGCAGACAATTTTCTAGGAAAACTGTGGAAAGCAGAAAGACGAGGACTTGGCATGACAGTGCTACTCCACTGCCTGCCTTGGCCACAGCAAATCATGTCAGGTCTTTCTGCAGGCCAAGGCTGATCAAGAGCTCCAGCACTCCTCATGGGTACAACTAAGCAGTCCACCTGCTACTTGTAAGGCATCCACAACATGCACGGCCCATCTCGTCAGCATAATCGGCATGGAAGCATTTGCCAGCAGAAGTTATGTTGCTGAGTGATGGCAAACAAGTGGATTTTGTCCAAGGTCCCGGTATGCGCTATCCACTCTAAGGGGATTTGTGTGTGGCCTTGCAACTGCTAGGTGCCTGCTCTCCATACACCTAGCTGGTTTCAAAGCATCATTATGGGTCCCTACCATGCCTTGGGAGCAGTCAAAGAGGTCTGCACCACTGGTGGGAGGCTGTGGCTAGTGTATTATGTCCAAGGCGTCGGTATGCGCTATCCGCTTCAAGGGGGTTTGTGTGTGGCCTTGCAACTACTGCTGGCAGCTTTGAGCTTACATGATGGTGACAGCAGAGGTAGTGTTCTTTCCACACTCAAAGACGAGCCCCTTCCCATCTGCTACTCCAACAACATCTACTCCACTGCTTAGCAGCAAAGGTTGCTCCAGCTTGAGGACGCCACTGCCAGCAGCTAGCTTGATTTGGTCTCCGGTGGTCAGATCAGTGGTCCTGGTTCCCCACTTGTCCAGACTGGTAATATTCACGGTGCGAGGTGCTTTGGTGACTGAGAGGTTCTGCAGTAGCAGCAGCAACACAGGGTAAGCACCATAGTAATAGTAATCAAAGCACCATAGTCACAAAAGATACACAGCGAATGAGTTTTATAACACCTCTTCAGTGCCCATCTTGGATGAAGCATTATCTGTGACACGATACATGGTCCACTTGGACCACTGAGTTGCAGTAGATCTTGTTTTTGCAAATCACCTCTGGGCAGTCCTTAGCGCCATCGGAAAGATGCAGCTCACACCCATCCCAATCTCAAAGTCAATTGATAGACAAACATGCAGTGAAGATGCATGTGAGCAGGCTTGTATGCTCCCAGAACTCAGGTCACACTAGCAGCAGCTAATTGGCCCAGCAACCAGCACCACATAGAGGGAGGCAGTCAAACACATGCTACATTTAGGAATAAGACAGCCATGGACATGCCATTAACAGCCATACAGCAGCTAAAGCTGGAACATCCACATACCTTCCCCATTCTCAGAAGCATCAGCTCCTGTCCTGGCATCATAGCAACTGCCGCATTCGGGTAGTTAACTTTGTTGGCGTCTTTGGCGCCCAGCTCCACCTGAACCGTCCTCCACTCCAGGCCACCCTCCCTTTCGTCAAGCAGAAACAAGGCATGCTCCCGGTCGAAGCTGTTGCTCTCGTTTGCATAGGTGATGCCGCCAAAGAGCACAACTTGTCCTCCCTCAGACCCCGCACTGCCTAGCTGGTTGATGGTAGCAGCATGCCAGGCCAGGCCTGGTTGAGCTCCCTTTGCAGAAAGCCTTTCCCACCTGTTGGTGCCAATATGATAGAGCCAGGCATCATCAAACACCTTGAACCAGGTTGAAAAACCGGACTCATTGACGCGCTCTTCTACATATTCACTGTCAGTCATATTGGAACCGCCATGGATGAGCACAGCACCCTTCTTGCCAACCCACTTGAAGTCAGTGGGAGACAAGTAGAGCATCACATGTTGGGAGCGAGGAGCAGGACCAGCACCAGCAGGCTTCAGCTCTTCAGCCCGCAATGAGTAGCTGCTACCCGAGCCAGATATCTGTAACTTGTACAGGGTGTTGGTAGGGGCATACTTTGATGCTTTGGCCCCTCCTTTGTCTTCTAGGCCGCCAAAGATGTAAGCGACTCCATCAGGACCGCAAGTCATAGCAGCGGCTCCACGGCGAGGCAAACCCTTGTCACCCAGAACTTGCATAGACCAGGGCTTGCCATCCATGGTCAGCTGCATGATGCTCACTGCTGCTGTGGGAGGCTGCTTTGGGTTGCCCTTCTTATCGTTGGGAAAGCCACCGTACTCGACGTAAAGTGGGATGCCACCTTTGCTGGTCGGTGCCATCAAGCAAGTTGCCAGATGGGTCGACAACCCATAGTTGCGAGGGAATGTGACATTCCTCGCATCCATTTCACGGGTCAAGGGGTCCAGCAATATTGCAAGCCCGGGGGTATCTGCAAATGAGCAGGTCCACACTGTGTCAGCATGTATCATGACCTGCTGGCCAAGTAAACAACCTAACTTGCTGTGCACACACTTGATCTGCAGGGCCTGTCTTTTGCAAAGGGAGACTTACACAGCCAGTTTGACCCGCCTTGGTCAGAATACATACAATATGAATGTGGCAACACAGTACATAAAGATGCTGGCCCACAAAGTTATGAAACTGATCAAGGAACCAGCCCAGAAGCCTTGCTACTGATTCTGACAAACTTTGACAATCGCATCCATGGCCGAGCCACGACACCAGAGCCAGAAAACTGTTTCTTGGCTGCAGTTGAGCTATGAGTGCTTACCTTTTCTATACTCTGCAAAGAAGCCAAGCTCATCAGAGGCACGTGGACTCCACAACATGTACAGTGGGCTACGTTCTGCTTCTACCCGGTAGATTCCTGTGCCTGCAATGTTCTTCTGCCCAGCTGAAAGAATAGCATCCAAAGCACCAGCTTCATCTTGGGTGTTAAGGGCCCCGCAACTGGTGTACCATGAACCACCTCTCACAAGAGGTGGCTGCTTCGCCCCAGAGCTTTCAAAGCTTACAATGAAGGGCTGCCACCCCAGACTCCTCTGTACACAATCAGAGCCCGCTTTACCCTGCGGAGGAAGCACCACACAGTCTCAGAGGGCAATAACAAATTGCTCAGATCACCTTTGAGATAAATGTACGGTCACTGCCTTGTGAGCTAGGACGAGAGTTTTTTTGATCTTGTTAGCAGTCCAAAAGGTTAGCCACAAATGACAACATCCTGCTAGCTCCCAGGTCGCTGCCTGTAGTGACAGGAATGCTCCTCAGCAGCTACACTTCTTAAGGAGAATTAGCATCTGACAAGCACGTTATTGTCTTGTTTGCTCATAGCTTGCCCCAGTACCATCAAATGGTAAGCCATAAGTTCCGCTTTTAGGAAGGGACCATTAGAGTACTGTATGAGCAAAGTGAAGAGCAACAACATTGTAACAGGACTTACATTGCCGCGCACAACAAAGCCATTTGTGCTCTGTGTAATCTCCATCACAATCTTCTGCTCAGGACCAATTTTTGCCACCTCTCCCACATAGGGCAGGGACACAACCAGGTGATTGCCCCTCATTTCTTTGGTAACCTTGACTTGACGGTACAATGGCAGATCAAGGGTCTGCAGCTGGTCCAGAGAGTAGCCGGGCGGTGAGGCCACGAAGATGTGCACTGGCTGTATGACAAGTTCCCCTGTATCCAAGTCCAGCCTAAGGCTGTACAGAGACAGGATTGAGACTTCTCTGGTCAACGGTGAGCCCCTGCGACAAGGGAGTTGAGCTCAATGCAGGCCATGTCCAGCGGTGTCAAATCGCACACATGACTTGCAGGCAAGAATTGGAACGTGGAGCATCCCTTCCAGCTGCATTGTGAGCAAGACTTTCCCAATGGCACAAAGATGTTTGCTGTCTAAATTACAGATTGCTGTAGCTTTAGCGCAGTCATCAAGCTGTAGATGTGGTAGCTGGATGCATAGCTTGCATCAAAGTCCTCAACCAACAATGCATAGTCCGGAGGACACCACACTCAAGTTGCCTAGTAGGTAGTTGACCAGATACAAGGCTTTGCTTACCTTGGCGCAGCACTGTATGTAGCGTTTGTGACCGTCCACAGAACCATACTCCATGACCATTCCCCCGGGTCATGCAGGAGTTGCACCTTCAGGGTATGTCCAGGGAGGCCTTTCTTGCCAGGTTGCAGTGGTGAGCTCCTGTCTAGCTTGGGAGGGGCTGGCTGGAATACCCAGTCTCCTTTTCCATCTGGGAGCAGAACTGCATCACAACCACACACTGGCCATTCAGCAAGCATCATTAAGCAGACAATGATGCATATGCAGCCAGCCAAGCCACCAGAGCAGCCCGGTGGAGCTGATGTGTGACATGCATTGCATGGGAGTATAGCAGCGAAGCGTGACAGACAAGCATATGGAATACTAGTCCCAGCCAAAAAGACAAAAGGGGGCAAAGACATAGTGGGCAGGAAGGATTCAATTTATGTTCTTTGCCCAGCCCCACGTAATCAATAGGTAACATTACATTTGGCCAAGTCCTCACTCAACGCTAATGGACACTCAGCCACCAGGCTCTTCACAGCGGCCATGGTAATCAGACTCAGACTCCTTACCAAAGAAAACAATGTCCCCAGGGATGAGATCTTTTCCGTAGGAACCAAGGTCGGATATGTTGCTAGTGGCCTCCACCAGCAACAGCGGGTTGAAATTGTCATCTGGGAAAACGCTCCCAACTACTGATGACAAATTCCAGGTAAGGAAGCCCAACTTGGCACTCTGCAATGCAGGAGCCATAATGGACCTTAAGCTTCTAAGCTGTGCAGTTTGCCGTACTTTGCTTGCTCCAACAATATAAGTTCAGATTAGCTGCCAAGGTACCTCAGGCAATGACGCATCAGCACAGAAACTGCGCAAAACCTTAGTAATGACACATCGCTGAGTTCCTGTTGCGAGCCACAACGTGCAGCGTTGATTGATAGCTATGCAACGCAGATGGCAACACATGGGCAGCCTTCAAAGGCTTTTAGAGTGAACATGCAGCAAATTCCCATGCTCTTGCTTACCATAGGTGCCTCTATAGTGGTTAGGTCAGGTGAATCCTTCACTGCTCCAGCCATGTTGAGCGAAACAACCGAGCTGGAACTCGTCTCGCGTTTAAGCTTCAGTATACTGAGTATAATGAAGGTGACAATGTCTCCTTGGGACTGGCCATCCAGAAACAGAACTTCCGCTGCGGCATTTGATGCGAATAAGTGGATCAGCAGCAACACAATTACACAATAAGGGGCAATGGCCAGCGATACTGATGTGGTTGTGAAGCTCCACACAGGCTTGCTGATTCTCTGCACGGTATATGCGCTAACTCCGCGGTCTTCAGCACAATACAAACTTGGCATAACATCTCATTCCACATCATTCCTCCCGGTACAATGTGCTGCCTGCTCATCTGATAATGTACTGTGTGCCCATATCATAGTGTGTTGCCTGCCCATATCATATGTGCTACCTGCCCATATCATATGTGGTACCTGCCCATAGCATCATGTACTGCCTGCCCATCCAAAACATTGTGTACTGCCTGCCCACCCAAAACATCATGAGTACTGCCTGCACATATCATCATGTATTTCCTGCCCATCCAAAACATCATGAGTACTGCCTGCCCACATCATCATGTACTGCCTGCCCATCCAATACATCATGTACTGCCTGCCCATATCATCATGTATTGCCTGCAGAAGGAAGCTACCACTGCATGTGACATAATACACAGAATATATGTTTCATGCCTCTGCAGCTGCCTTCGACCTAAACTCCAAACATGGCCAAAATTCCAACCTGTTTCTCCCAAGCAACCTAGCCTGACTTACCTTGAGTCTGCTGAGTGAATTTGCGTTTTAAAATCCATCTCCGATCATTTGGATCCATAAGCAGCACGTCCAAGACCTGCTTCGACTGCCCATTATGATCATCTACCTGCCCACCCAGCATGACCAAATTGTCATCCCATGTGGCCAGCACATGGTTGTAACGCGTGCTGCTTTTGCGGCTGTCTGCAGATACTGGCAAGACATATGGCATCATGGTGTCCAGGTCCACCATTTCCAGCATGGGGTCTGTGAGGGGCCTGGTGGGGTCATTGGCATCCAGACCTCCATGGTAATACACCTGTCCACCAGCAGGGAGCAAAGCTGCAATCAAGCTCTTTCTGTTGAGAGAGTGCAAGAGTTCTGGAGCACTGACTGCACTCCTCAACATGGAAACATCACAAACAGCATTGTCAAATGAAAGTGTACAGAATTCCAGGGAACAAAGACTGTACAAGATTTGCGGGAACAAAGGCTCCACCGCAGTTCTGGCATAGCAGAATGTCACTGTCTGCAACTGAAAGGCTTCGAACAATTGCATAGGTCTTGAGAATCCTTCGGCTTTCCTGCACAAGCCCCTTCCTGCAAGCTGGCAAGCTAGATACGTCGTTGAACTATGAGAATCTCGTAAAGAGGATGGTTCGGAATGATGAGGCCTGCCTGCAGGCACCAGGACAGATTGCTGTTTCTTTTCAAAGCCCATGCGGTACCACCTACTTCCAACTCCACGGGGAGCATCCTGTGCCTCAAGCCAACCAGAATCACATCCCTGGCAAGCAATCAGAGCTTGACAAGGTTCTTCATAATTCCTTGTTATGGCCATCATGAGATTGCACAAGCTACTTGCACAGGCTGGTGCAATTGGCATGTACATGTATCAAGGTTTGTCATGTTGATGCTTGGCATAAATGGGTGCATGGTGACACAGCACAGGGCTTGGCAGCTGTGTTTGGTCTGTCTCATGTTCTCCTGCAACCTGCCAAGCAGCTCCAGAACATACCTTGTTATCCAGAACAGTTGCACCAAAGCCAAATCTAGTCTTTAGCTCACACCAAGGGTTGTTGTATGGGCATGCCCATTTTGGGGCTTTGGGGGCAGCTGCCTCTGCTCCCTGCATGTACCACAGTGCTTGTCAGAGCTATGGTCCAAGTTGCTATTCCACGGCCATTTCAATACTGGTTGCTGCTTGAGACATCTCCACAGTCTGAGACTTTCATGCAGACCTTGTTATTCCACACAGGGCACAAACCCTTGCAGTGGCAGAAGATAGATAGCTCCAGTCATAACGCCCTCAACTCACCAAGGGACTGAGGGCAGCAACTGCAAAGAGCAGCCAGACTGCAGCTGCTGCTGCTGGTGGTTTGCGTGTCTTCCACTGGTATTTTCGAAGGTTTAACATGCTCCTGCAGACAAAAATCCTGTTACATAACACCGTTGACTCAAACAAGTGTTCATGGCAGCCACATAGCATTGATGCCCCTAACGCTGGGAGGGACCTGGTCGGCACCTTCTGGCCAGGGTAGGGGTTTGTGCAAGGCCAACCGTGCTGTCCAGTGATGTATGACGGAAGTGGTAGTGGGGCCTAACGCACGAGCATGCTTATTGCATCGAATTGGTCAGTCTTGCGCCAACAAGCGCTGACGCCCCATGGCATTCTGTTCCGTATGCAAGAAAGGCATTGGATTACAGCTTGTTCACCTACTCGTGCCTACCACCTATCGCTGTGGATGTCCTATCCGCAGTATGGCATTCTCAAAGGCTCCAGCAAAGCTCTTGAACCGCTCCTCAACAGCGGTGATCCCTTCAGTTGCTGTTTCTATTTGATATCAAGTATCGGAGTCAGTACGCATCACTAAAAACGGCTGGGTCTTTCAGCGTATGCTCTCAGAGCTGCCTTAGTGCTTCGCATGAAGAGAATCCACTGCGAAGCACTAGTAGCGTCTCGCAAGCATGGCGGTAGGTGACACAAGGTGTTACAAGCAATGCTTAAACCGTTCAAACTTAGCTGTACACGTCCAGGGATCATCGCATAGAGGCAAATGCCGTGAACCAATAGAAAATGGACCATGTTTTGCTGGTGACACCGGTACCTAGCACCGACTGACCTTTGGTCTCCTAGTCTGTCTGCAGCCCACTCCGTCCACTAGTGCAAGTACGCAGGTAGACGTGCGCGCGCATACCGGTTTTCCATTGCTTGGGCCTACATCATGTTCTACAAAATGCGTTGCACATTGGCCTTGTTGTTGTGAAGCTGTCGAGATGTCCGCTGAGGGTGCCTAAGCAGAGCTGAGCGATCAGCGTGCCGTGGTGTTGAACTAATGCTGCAGTTAGCTGTGACTGAGGTTATGAAATCACGGCGATGTGGAAGGGGCCCGTGAGTAGTACAGGATTGCAGCAGTCAGAACGGCCACGCCGGCACGGCTCGGACCGAGGTGCATGCCAGGCCACGCTGTCCCGGTACGGTACTCCGTCGTTGTGGTTTGCCTCCCCATGCTTTTGTTGTATGCAATTAGAAAGCGTTCAAGTTGATTTCCTGAATAAGAGCAACTTAAATACCGCCATCTGGTTGGTCGCTGTATCCTAAGGAGAATTCTAACTAGGAGCGAGGGAGCCAGCAAACAATATGAGCTGATGTCCAACACACATTCATGAACTTGGCAATCATTGCGAGGATGGTGATGCAACACTAGACATGCTTGCCACGCACATGGTCCGGAAAGACAGCATCCTTGAAAGTCTGTGGGGTCTGACGACCTTGCACAGAAATGGAGACTGCAAATAGTCCCGGTCCACTGACTGCTGGGAGTTGACATCTTCATCGAATATCCTTCTCAAGCCTATCAAACCTTTCCAACATATGGTAAATGGTGAAAGTTAAAAGATAAAAGCAGTATCATTTCGAATATGTCTGTGCTGTTAGAAAGAACATGATCAGGAAATTCATTATTGGCTGGCCCCGGTAGGGGCAAGCTATAGCGTGACAAGCTCGGGTGTTTGCATGTATTAGCTCCCAATTAGGCACGCACCCTGCCATACAGGTTACATGTTATGCCATTTATACTGTATGCAAGCAGCTTGCATAGCATCGGCATTCAGGAATGTACTGCACGGGAATTTAAGGGTGGCAGGGACGGGTCTGAATACCGTATCTAGCTGTGAGGGTCTTGCTGATGTAAGAGCAGTGCTTCTTGAGTTCCAAGTCTACATTCCCAGCTCTCACGGCACTTCAGCTAGCCAAAGGCGACTATGCTGCTGCCAAGGTCCTAGTGCTCTCTAAGAGCATCGAGGGCTTAGACGCAGCGCAGTTGTCCTTGCTCCTCATTGAAACAGCTAACAAGCTGTACAAAGATTCACTTCAGCTACCAGGCAGCCAGTAGCAGCAGATTTTGCAGCTGAAGCAGCTGGCTGATAGCTTGCAGCACTACCCAGGGCATGTTAAGAAGCAGCAGCAGTACCAACAGGGGGTGGTTATGTTCGGATCTCCCGTGTCAGCACGTATAGTGATGGGCGTGGGGTCTGTCACCACCAGTCTGGGGGAAGTGCGGTTTGCTCCACCTTATCCTCCCTTGAAGGTGCGGGGCATACAGGTGGTGTTGGGCCCCCACTATGTAGGCAACTTGCTCGCCATCTTCAGGGGGGTCCCTCCTTACAAATTAGGGGGGCAGCGTATCCCAACAGAAGCAGAACTACGGAGGATTAAGCAGCTGGTGGGGGAGATTTTGGGGTCAGGGGAAGAGGGGGTCTGTGGGCCCATGCCAGATGATCCACCACCACAAGCTCTCAGGTCCAAGCCTAACTCTGGGGGTCAGGTAGCAGCAGTGCTGTTAGCAGTCCCCAGCCAGGCAGCAGCAGACAAGCTCATCATTGGTATCCAAACCACTGATGGGCTCTTCCTTAAGTGGGAGAACAGGAAGATGAAGCCCAGATGATGGCAGCAAAGGGAGTAGTGAGACGGCGTAGGAGAAAAGCATATGTTCACGCATAGTATACGCATGGAACCCGATCAGGAAACGGTATAAATGTCCTGCAGCATATCGCTAGATGGCTTAGGCTCTTTAGCTTGCATCAATAGTACACAACAGTGCACATGTTTGGATGGCAAGGGGTAGGCATGGAAGTGTGCATGCAGTGCATCCCCACGTACAGAGATCTGTAGGTAGACGGCTCCTGGTGGAATTTAGTGGGGTTTTATATCAGGACAAGTGTTTCCCCTTGTGCTCACATAATATGTGTCAATGGCCTGAGGGGGTTGTCCCCGCATTGACTCTACATGGTATTTCGCACCATTATTGCATCATAATGCACAATTGCAAATGGTGGACTGTGGGGGATGTCCCCGCACCAGATGGCACCGATGTTGGCTTATATTGGGAGCAGCACCCAGACACCGCGCACTTACGGGGCGCAAGCTGTTTTTCAGGAGGGGGGTGGAATGTGCCCTACTAGTTACCTAGTAGTGTCTGCACATGGCGCAACCCCATGGTGGGTGGGTGGAATGCCCACAAAGCATGTATGTAGCATTTGGCCGCACTTAGTCTGTGGTACATGGTGTGCATGCAATGGTAGGGACGCCGTATGTTTTACATACCTCGGGGTCCTTCCCTCAACCCCACCCTTTGGGTACGCTGTCTTCTGCATTCTAGTGCCTAGGATGTGGGGCAGTTGTCACATCCCAAAGTGTGTAGTTTTCTCTCTCTCTCTCTCTCACGGCACTTTCGTCCGAGTCGCAGCTCATTATCTCGATACCGGCCGTACCTCGACAGCCTCACCACTTGCAACCCCAACTATACCTGGGACAACCCCTACAACAAAACCCGTGCTGCCCTGCAAGCCCCGGGGTTTCGGGTCCCCAACGGGCCGGCACAGTGGGCGCACAAAAGTCAGCAAATCGTCTGGGGCCGGGCTCCTCCTTTTGCTCACGAGTAGTGCACCGGAGGTTGGGTACAGGTAATCATAACGTCCTGAAGCCGGTTCCACAACCTCCTCTGGAACCAGAACTAGACTTGAACAAGGCCTCTGGAACCAAAATTTTTTGGGGGAGACCATGCCATGTCGATGCGCAGCATGGACCCAAGCAGGAGGCGGGGGTCCAGGGGGGAGGAACAGCCCCCCTGGTGGGGTCTGGGGCGAAGCCCCAGAAGCCAGCGATGATTTGTACTTATTACAACCAATTGTACAATGAAAAATGCTATTCTTGCACTCAGTTGAGCACTCTACACTTTGTAATAAACTTGCTGGAACCAGCATGTGACATGTTGGCCAGAGGGTGGCCCAGGGCTGGAACCAGGAACTGACATGTTTGTCATCGCTGGAACCGCGGAACTGAGCACATTTTGCCCTGGAACCGGAACCTGGAACCGGCTTCAGGACGGTATAATCAAAGCAGGGGAGAGTGATGCGACAAGAAAAGCAGGGAAAAGCAGGAGTAGTGCACCGTCGACAAGAGGCCAGGCAGGGTGGGGAAATAATAATAATAGCGTCCGTCCGTCTTGTCGCATCACTCTCCCCTGCTTTGATTACCTGTACCCAACCTCCGTCCGTCCATAAGACGTTGGGACCGCCGATTTGCGGGCCTATTGCACTTTATCGCTTTAGTGGAATATCGCAAATATTTAATTCGCGACAACTGCAGGCGAGCTCAGTTCGAGCAGTTTAGCAGCTTGCTACACATCTTGATGCATCCATGGCTGCCCAACATCATTTGCTTGCGTTCCCTGCAAAGAAAACCGGAGCTCGCGGGCTCCTGTGCTGCCGCAGTGTCACATCTTGCTTCCGAAGCGTCTGCCTGCGAAAGACTGCAGAACACTGTCACATCTTGCCACCGCGGACTAGTAAGAAGCTAATTCAAATCTAGTTGATTGCATTCCTCCTCCTTCGCGCAGCCCATGCAGCTTCTGCTTGAAAGCTATCGACTGCACTCATCATGGGCGTGGTTAGCGTGGCCTTTTGCAGTCTGGTGGTAAGCTCCTTGAGCCTTATGATATAGAACGTAAACTATAGCATCCGTTAGCACGAGGGCTTCATGTCGATGCCCCCTTTCTGGCTCTAAGCGGGGCGGGCCCCGGGTCTGGCGGAGGATGCTGTAGAAGCTTTGGAGCGAGTCTTAATGGATGGAGAATGATGTGCATTGCATGATCAGCACGTAGAAGGTCTCTATACCTTTGTCTGCCTTGCCGGGCTGCGGTGATTTCATTGCAGTGAGCAAGTTTCAGTCTTGCGTGTTCCTGGCTTTCAGATGTGTCTGAAACTTTTGTCGCGAGAGCATGCGCAGCTAGTGTTTCTTGCCTTCGTTCCATTGCAAGTGCATCAGACGTAACTTTGAAAGCATGCTACACCCCCCATGCAGCATCTTCAGCTCAATCTGGAAGTGAGCACGAGCAGATGGGTCCGTAAGCTGTTTTTAGCCTCAAGGCACCATCTCAGCTGCGTGGATTGAAGCGCACTCCGTCCTATAGTCATTTCTAGTGCTTAGGGACGGATGGACGCTGTAGCAATGGGTGATGAAGCAGCAGAGGAAAATGCAGGTTCCAGACGTGGCATCTTTGCTCGGCAAGAGACAGCAAAAGTGCACAAAACGCACCGCGAATTTTTCGTGGAGCTTCATGAAGCATTAGAAGCCTGTAGGCTAGTTCGCGGCTTGCTAGATAGCTGGAAAGTCGCCCGCATACGCGCTTGGAGCGGAATTGGAAGCGGCGAATGACCTGGATTAGTCAGATTAACGCACAAAATTAGCGAGCTCCAGCGCCTCTGCCTTGCCCTTGTATGACCAAGCACCTCTCTGCAGGCATAACTGGGCTCTCCTTTCGTGTCTCAGCAAAGTTCGTAACTTTTCCATGAGCAGCAATGGCTGTCGGACGCTTGGTCCCTCCCAACGAGCTGAACAGCCACAACCTTACCGTGCATTGCCACAATACTAGCTTGCAATATACGTTAAACTGTAGAGGTGTGCCTGCTTGCCCCGTTGGAAGATCCTTCAAGCAAGCTGCGATCTCCGTTTGTGAAGGTTCCGGCTTGCTGCAAACTCTGCATACATTTGGCTGGGGAACATGACAGGTGCTGTAGCAATGGTCGGACGTACCAGCGTTGTGCTTGGCAGAAGTCCATGCTCACTGCACCGTGCCGGGTCTGGAGAGCTTCGATGCTGCGGTAGCGAGCAGGGCAAGCAGCGTCGTGGGGTGTCCCGGCAGCAGAGGAAGGATACTCCATCAGTAAGCCTCATTATTGCTGCATGTCGGGGGCTTGCATGGTGAACTGCGTCTTTTTCCTGCATGCACCACGCTTCACGCACTTGAGTTCTTCCATCACATGAGAACTCTTGGACCTTGCCCAGCCCACCCGGTTCTGGTTTTTGCAGAGCATCCTTTTAGCACATGATAAAATAGGCTTACACAGTAAGAGCTCACCTGTGAAGCTTTACCAAACGCCGTTTTACTGCAACATTCCCAGGAACCTGTATGGTTACTTGTAATGCTTTGCCTTCTTCAATTCATTCTACATCAGCACTGCTTCTCCTTCGCAATCTGGCTTGCTAATGCTATATAAGTGTGTAAAGTGGACGCAGCACGCTATGTAGCCCTTACACAACTGTAGCCCAGCGGCAAGTGCAGCAGCAGTTGCATGCAGGTGGTGCCCATCGATTGCCTTCCTCCGATGTTACCCCCTTCAGACCTGCACCCTTGCACTGCAAAGGCTATAGACAAATGAGGCTTGCTGCACAAAACCAACACCATAACCGGGGCCAGCCATCTTGGGGCGAAGCCCTTTATGACATGTAAGCATCCAGATCCTTGTTGTTCTGCCCAAATGCCCTTTATTTGTGTCTTCTTAGTCCCAAAGGATTCATTTACATGGCTGCAGATCGCTTGAACAACAACCCACAATACCCCATGCAGGTGCTGCAGCTCCTTCTTGTTCTCTTCGCCAAAGTGGAGAAGTCCGGTGCCTATGGGGGAACCTGCATCAGACATTTGCAGGTTCTCCCAGTCGCAGGCTGCTTGTCCCCTCTTTGTCAACCTTCTCAGAGGATGGGCTGGTCTTGCCTCCATTGCAACAGGATATCAAGTTGCGAGACACATACCTATACACATCTTGTGCATCCAGGGGACCATTCTTGTCCTTCCCTATGGTGTGCTTGAGTAATCGCAGCCCCTCCCGCCAAAGGCAGAACAGAAACAGCAGCACCAGCAGGACATTGACAATGACTATTATGACCATCACTGCCAGCTTAAGGTCGTTGGACTCCGACACATCGTCATCCAGAAAGCCGGTGACCCCACTCAATGACGCCAACATCAGCAAGAAGAGGGTGATCTGCAGGGTGTGGAAGCTGGCACGTTGCAAGGTATCCAGCATCTTGCAGCAGAAGGGCTGGAAGGTGATCTGCAACAGCAGCACCAGCACGCCAAGCATGGATATCAATTAAACAGAAGGTAATGAGTACCTGCACCAGAGTAGAAGCATTTGCAGCAGAGTGACAAAAAGGCAATCTACAGGTGTGATGCAAGATACAGACAACCAAGCATATGGGTGAGGCCACCTAGGACCACAACAAGGCGGGGAAGGGTAGAGACAACTTGCAGCGCATTCATCTGAGGGAATTAACAACAGGGCTTACAGGGTTGTGATTCCTAAGGGTTTAGCATGTCTTGACCCAACCTCAGCACCTATCAAACTCATGCTGCCTAGAAGAGGTCAATCACCACACAGGGAAAATTGACTTGCATGGCATGCACTGCCTGCACAGCCTTGGCGTATTACTTGCAGTCATTGTTGCTGTCGTGCTGAAGTGGCTGAACAGCATGCATGCTGACAGTGACAGTCTGCCTGCAGACTGCCCTCTACACAGTCTGCCGGCACCCTCGGAGTCTGCATCCCACAACATGCCACTTTGCAGTCGTTACCTGGAGGATTGAAGCCACTGTGATGATGGTCATAGCCACTAGCACCTGCAGTGGTTGACTGTAGGTTGCCAGCAGTGTGGCACACAGCACCAGTGCAAACTTCTCAGACAAGAACACACTCTCCCAGTAGTAGAACTTGATGTGGTATGAGTCATACAGGAAACCGTACTGCAGACCCACCTGCACAGCAACCACAAAAAGGATAAGTCAATTACCGTATGTCTGAGCCTGAGCCCTTGGGCCAAGGAAACGCCTGACCCCTTTTGTCACATGTGGTTGCATGCACTAAAAGACTCATCCTTGGCAGGTTTTCATCCCACAACTTCCTCATGCAATCATGTCACTGGCCATACATATAGAAAATGCACTGCAAGTGCGACCGCTGCAGCAACTGCTTAAACTCACGTTCTTGTCCACCCATAGCTTGTTCTTGTTCTTCCTCATGACAAATGCCATGGCCACAGGAAAGCCTATAGAGTAGAGCAGCAAGCCAGGAATCCCAAACACCAGCACCAGCACCAAGTGTGGCCCCTGGAAAAAGGGCTGCAAGGTGTCCTGTGTCCAATGCCTCCCCACAGCCATAAGTGCTGCATCAGTTGCAGGTTCTCCAGTGGGCATATCCAGGTCCACAAAGGCAAATAGGGAGATGATGATGTTGGAAACGGCTGGGTACAGGTAGAAGCAGATGAGCACGATGGACATGATGATGCGTGGCTTGTAGAAGTCCCTGTACGTCCTGTTCTGCCTCTTAGCTTTCTTCCACAGGTGGAAGCAGAGCCAGAAGATGACCATAGTAACCATAGCAACCACTGCAGAGTGTAGCACAGCAGCAGAGATTTGTCACCAGTAGGAAGTGCAGAGCATAGGGTAGAAACATGACACCGTGATAAAGTCCAGGGGTGAAAGACTTCTTAATGTTTTGGAGCACTCTGCCCATGACAGCACGCCTCCATGCAGCAATGGCAGTGCAGCAATTATGACTGTCAGCGCAAACACTACAACTTTCTTGGCTAATGAGTCACCCATGGACAGAGTACACACTATGAAAGCACTGCAAAATGTTTGCAACCGCGGCCTCCTGGGACACTGCAGTCGCTTACCTAACAGCAGCAGCTGCATGAGCACTCGCTTTACAGAACGTCGGAGAGCCCCACCCTCCCACATGATGCAGTCCAAAGAGATCCAGCCAATAATTGGCAGGGTCTGATCCGCATACGTAAGCAGCTGGTCAACCCTGTTGGGCCAAGTCAGGCCCATGACACGCATAATGCCCAGCATCTGGAGATGGCTCATCATAAGCTGCAGCAACATGGAAAGGAAGAGATAGCCCCTTCAGTAACAGCACTAAAGCCAATCATATGGTATATCAGCTCATAACGATTGCCAACACCTTTTTAAAGGCAGCAGTTGCTGTTCCAACTTTTACATAGATGGAAGGGCAGCGACCTCGCTCAGTCTCTCCTTATTCTTGCAGTGTTTCCAGCCATGTAATAGGCACTAGCCTGTAGCATAGGCAGTTTTGAACTAATAAGCAAGCTGTGCACCGTTATACAACCAGGTTCCAATGTCAGTGCTGTCAAAGGACTACATTGCTATCTACAAGCAATGGTGTTGCCACAACATGGTCCCCATCTTGGGAGCATGCACAGAA
Source organism: Pseudopediastrum boryanum (assembly GCA_963556185.1). Lineage (NCBI taxonomy): Eukaryota > Viridiplantae > Chlorophyta > Chlorophyceae > Sphaeropleales > Hydrodictyaceae > Pseudopediastrum > Pseudopediastrum boryanum. Next base: position 9,012,003 of record OY744497.1, on the reverse strand, counting down.
CAGGGCCCCAGTTATCTACAACTGAGTGGCCAAGAAATTGAAAGGGCAGGGCTTACCTTGACAATGTCAGATACATAGTGCTTGTCAACCCTCAGTGACCACAGAACCTTGCCCTTCCCGCCTCTTCCCATGCTTCCAAGGCTCCCCGCTGCGGCCATTGCTGCAGTTGGAGGCAGCCCTGCAGCTGTTGCTGAGCTGGACAGCTGGTTTTGCATCACCTGAATCGAATCTGACTCATCCAGACTCTCAATCCCAAGCAACCTCTCTAAGAGCGCTGGACGAACTGGGCTCATCGGGGTTTGGATAAAGGCCGTACCGCCTGCTGCTGTTGCGCCGCCTATAGGCCATGCTATGAAGCTGCCCAAGCTGGTGCTGCTGGCTTCTTGCGATACTGGGATATTGGGGATAAGAGAAGACTCAGCTGGCTGCTTGTTAAGGAAGGTAGGGTGCCTGCCAGGGACCCAGGAAAAGACAGCTGGAGCAGCAGGAGGAGCAGCAGAAGCTGGGCTGATACAGGGAGCTGTGCTGCTTGTGCCCATCTCCTGAGCCTCTGTAGCACCCACCCGGCATGGTTGCAAACTACCAGCTGCTGCTGCTCCTGTGTTATCCCTGCCCGAACCAGAGGTGGGAAGGGTTGTAGTGTCCTGGTCCTGTGCCAAATCATCATGGTCGTCCTGGGAAGAACACCTACCATCGCCTTGATTCGAGTAGCGCAGCCGGTTAATAGCTGGTGCTGCTGTGGCATCGCCAGCAGCAGCAGCAGCCGCCCCGGTAAGGGCTTCTTTAGCTTCACCTTCTGGCACAGGTGGCAGAGCCCTATAACCATAGCAGCCGCTGATACCTGCATGTTCTGGCCCTGCACAGGACTTCTCAAACCCGGCTTCAGCTCCAAGTGGTTGCATACTGGGGAACTTGGAGGCACCATGCGCAGCCTGAGATGTGTGCCCTTCTAGCGCAGCGTCCAAGCTGGCAAACCTCTGATCTGTCTGCTTAACATGCATAATCCCAGCAACCAGAACCAGCACGAACATATACAGACACAATAGGAAGAAAATGATGGAAGTCGTTGCCACCCCACATTCCACACACTTGAAGTTTTTTCGTCCATACTTGGGCATACATGAGCCGCAAAGAGGGCCGGTGTATCCTTCACTGCAGAGTGCCGCTTGGTAGCTTGCTGTGATGCCGCCGGTCTGCAGTGCATCGTTGGAAAGATGCCGATTGGTGTTGAGGAGGTCTGCAAGCTCTTGCTGCTGCTGCCTGTGCGGCTTCATCAAAACTTTCGCACAGGCATACATGCTTAAGCACGCATGCACCTGCAAAGGAGGAGGAATGCAACAAGTTATGCAGCATTGTGGAGCATGTATGCCACACGCAGGCTACCTATAGCAATGCCTGGCTCGCAGATGCAAGAATGTTCAGGGAATGCTCAGTGCGTATATGAGTTGTCTGAGGTGCTAGGTGGGTACTGCGCATAACAGTGGGTACGTGCAGCTGTATTGCTAGAGTTAGTACTGCACAAACATGACAAGTGGCAAGCTTCTAGTCCACATCCCCACTCTGAAAGTTGTTTGTCTGTCCAAAGATATTGTTCTGGTAGCCCTGCTTGGCAATGTGTAACCAGCTCACCTGATCACTACGTGGATGTGAATGCCAGAAGCCCAGGTCAGGTACCTTCGCGGCTCCATCACAGTACGCATGGTCTGCCAGAGTGCATGGTGTACATTGTCGCTCTGCGCCACCAGGCCCCTCAGGGTTGAAGCTGTAGGTCCCTTTTCCACATGGTAGGCACTGGTACCTCAGGTCACCACCTGGGAGGCCAGGCCTAGTGACTTCTCCCGCAGCACATTTTCGGATAGAAATGTTCATCCGACCTGACTCAAGGGTGGATGACGGGGTAAGAGGCTTGAACACCAACGCATAATCTCCTGGTGCCACCAAAAGACCAAAACACAGAAGGTGTGAGCAAGCTTGCTTTGACCCGAGCACGGGTAGAGCGCCTGAGCACGCGAAGTATGACAGCAATACTGTATTGGCCAGCAGGGCCTTTAGCGCAGCAATGACTATCTCTGCTGAATTGTGCCACCACATTCATTCTATCACAAATATACATGCACCTTGGGGAAAGCAGACACTCTCACATCCACAGAGTATTACCAGCCACGGTTAGATAGCAAGGCATGCAGACTACCAGTAACCAGTCTGCAGTACAATGGATATAACTGGAAGGAGGCACCACTACATGCTGCAAATAACAGCCAGCATCATTTGCAGAACACCCAGCAGTACACCAGTAACACCAGGCATTTGCTAATGCTGTTCTGCTACTATAAAGGTGCGGTTGCCCATGAATATCTTACCTGGCTGAGCATACACCTGCAATGATGTGAAGTTGCCGACCCCATTCACAGCATTGGTGATGTTGCCAAGCATAGATGCCTCTGCTTCAGTCCCATTGGCATGTAGCAACACAGCCTGCAAGAAAAGCCAAGACAGTAACTTTGCCTCAAGTGAACAAAGCAGGTGATGGTATCAGAACGTGGACAGAGACAGAATACAGCCACATGCAGTGTAGACACAAGCATTCAGGAGGAGACAATCCAGCCTTGGTATTGCTTGGCACATAGAAGATAATAATGCAAAGTCCTGCAGGCACCTAGAGTGCTGCAGATATCTCACCCTAAGGCCCATGCCTGCATCACTGATGCTGCCATTGACATGATGGCCCAGGGCGTCCTGGAGCATGAAGGCCCTCTGCAGGAGCTGCCCAGGGGCGAGGCTGGCCTCAGGGCCTGCAGCTGCACTGCCACTCAGCAAGCTGGTGAGCTCCTCAAAGGCGACCAGCTTTGCAGCAGCAGTAGCAATGTTGTGCCCATAGCCAGCTACTGCTGTGTTGTTGTTAGGTGCTCCTGGCACTTCTTGCAACCGCCTCCTGCTGGCCTTCTGCTCCAGACAGCTGGTCACATTGCCTTTTGCAGCACAACCAAAGAGCTTTCCCTGAAGACGGGTGAAGTTGGTGATCAGCAGGGCTCCTCCTGCTCCTCGGAGCGCCTTGTTGGCATGCAGGGTAATGTCCTCGGGGAGGCGAAGATGGCAGCTGACAGACAGAGAGTCACACATGTCTGTCCTGACAAGCAAAGCACCTGCACACAAGGAACACAGGTGTGCTTCATGGTGATGTTCTGTATATCGGATTTTGCTCACTGACTGATACGAAAAGCACATGGCAAGTGGACTAATGTTATGCTGCAGAGACCAGAACCATAGAGGAAATGACGAGCGTCCACATCAAGCACAATACAAGGAATGCTAATCTACATTGGGCTGTATTTGCAGCACTACGTTCAAGCTTCTCACCTCCACTAGCACCTTCATTACTGCTGAAAGTACTGCCCTTGATTGTAATGTTGTTGCTAAGTGACAGGTACAGGCCCCCACCACCAAGGTAGGCAGCATCATCAAGGGTGGCGTTGCCAATGCTGGGCAAAGCTGCCACAGCTCCCATGGGTGGCACTGAGCTTGGTACAGCCTTATTCCCCGTGAATGTACAGTTGAAAACTTCTGAAGGGGTGGTGGTTTGCAATAGAGCGCCACCACCACCATAAGCAGCGTTATTACTGCTGAAGTTGCATGCCTGAAGAATGACTTGACTGCACCGAGCACAGTAGAAAGCACCTCCAGCCGACTCCCTTGCTGCTGCAGTGTTGTTACTGAACTCTGTACCCTTCATCACGACATACACATCTGCTCCAGCCGAGACAGCACCGCCGGTGTTCTTTGCTGAGTTCATCCGAAACACAGCAGGGCCTCTGATATAGAGTTGCCCATCTGCTGCCATTTGGGCCACAGCTCCACCATCTGCGGCCCAGTTGCCAACAAAGGCCCCACCATCTAGCTTCAATGAACTCTGGCTGCCTGTCATATACACAGCGCCACCAGCAGCCTGGGTACGTTCACCGCCGGAGTGCTTAGAAGCGAGAAGGGCTTGATGTGCACTGCTTTGGATGTGGTTGCCACTTGCATTAGTATTAACCAGGTGCAAAACTCCGAGTACAGCCAGAGCATGCACAGCCCCTCCAGAACCCCCAGCAGTATTTTTGATAAATGTAGTGTTGGTCAGCTCCACCCCAGCCGCCCAAAACCCTAGGTAAAGAGCACCACCATTGCCAGCTTCTGAAGAGCCAGAAGCAGCAAGTCCCTTTTTGCCAGCCTGCAGCACAGTTGAGCATTCCAATAATAGGCATTCAAGGAAGTGTGCTACGAGGTCAAAGTGACAATTTGAGCACATACAGGATGGCAACATGCAGTAGAGGTTAACTGGATGCACCATGACAGAATTGATAGCAAAAGCTTGACTCTTAAGGGCACTCCTAACAGGCTAATTGCTCAACTCCTCCCCAAGAACGTGCTGTACTCCAGTGGCCCTTCATCCATTCACAGGACTCCCCAACAGCTTGGTAAGTGTCATCTGCCTGGAAGTATATACTATTATGATATACTTGGCCTGATGGCCTTCCATGCTCCCGCATTGCAGCGTGCATAGCAGATCTCGTTATGAAGACCTTACCGAGTTGTGGAGGAACATGTTACCATGTCCTTCCAAGCCAGTTGTGGACATCCTATCAATGTGTACAGCACCTCCACTGCCTCCAGCTGTGTTGTTGAGAAAGTCGAGCTGGGTGAGCGACATGTTTGTGGCTAACCATGCTCTCTTTGCATCCATGCAGAGAGGTGCACTCAAGCTGATAGCACCTCCATGTACTGCAGCTCTATTCCCTGCAAGACCACAAACATCAGTGCTTTATTAACCAAGCTGCACCTCTACTTCTTAGCATACCTGCTGTTGTGCTGCAATTACTGTCGCCACTGCCCTGAACCAAAGAATACCAGCCTATTGGTACCAATCTCCCTCTTGAAAGACCTGCAACTATGCGCAGGATGCATGGACCTTGAATGTCATGAGCTGTCTGCTACCCTCAGAACCCTCAGAACCCTTTAGAATTTACTGGAATTTGCTGCATAGGGCGTTTGTTGAGAAGGCATGCCAAGAATGAACAATGAACACTGTCAAAGACTACAGAAAGGCTTGAGGAGAATAGGCATAGCCCAGGAATCGTAGCAGAACAACCAAGTCAGCAGGATATGGCATCAACAAGAACTTTACAGGCAGCTGCTGATACCTTTAAATGTAGTGTTGGCAACTGATGCAAAGCAACTCCCACCCTGGCCATAGATGGCTCCCCCAGATCCCGCATTAGGGTCTTCAGCACTGTTTGCAATGAACGTGCTGTTCATCAGGCTTAGAACAGAGAGTGAGCCCAAGAAGATTGCCCCGCCCTTGGATGCTTGACGTGAACTTCTTTTGCTAGTAGCCTGCGTGCAACCAATGGTGCCGGAATAATGTCATCAAAAGATGAACTGGTGAATACACACTCAGCTGCATCTGGTACTGAATGAAGAAGCTGCTTTGCCTATTGCTTACACGACAAGGAGCTCCAAATGTTGCCAGCCCAGGAAACTTCCATAAACGATCACAGTTCCATGTTCACTTGCAGGTTTGGGAGTCAGCACAGCCACCTCACAACAGCTACCATATGCTACAATGCACTGGCCCTTGCCCAAGAACAGATACAACAAGATGCATTTGTCCTTGCTGCCAAATGACACCAGAAGGGCTGGAGGTTTGAAATGACTTTGGTTGACCAGTCAAAGCAGCTCATATGCATCCATGCCCAATGTGCATGCATACCCTAAAATGTAACACTGTCTTAACTTGCTCATATGACTGCGTATATGAGACAGTTCACAAACCCATGCTTACCTTGTTGCCAATGAACTTGCTGTCAGAAACATGGGCTCTACTAATGCTCTCACTCTGACCTTCTCCGCTGGGACGCATCTTAATGGCTGCCCCAAGGGGTGCAGTATTGTAACTGAAGGTGACATTGCGAACTTGGAGTTTCACACCTTCAAAAGCCACTGCAGACCCTTTGTTACCCACAAATCTGCTGTGTTGGATGATCAATTCGGATCCTGTAGGTGCTAACACAATGCTGCCCCCTTCGTTTGCTTGGTTTCCCTCGATTAGGGAACTGTCCAGAAGAACCTTGGTTCCAGGCTCCATGAGCAGAGCCGAACCTGAAGTTCCATTGTTGCCCGAAAGCCTCACGGATGACAAGCGCACAGGCTGAGAGTAGTCCCCTATTCCTGGGCTGCGGAGCACCTCCACAGCAACCTTGCAGCCAGATATGTGGATGTTTTCCACAGTCACATCACCAGACCTGCACAACAATCAGTGCAGAACGTCGGCCAGACTGGAGAAAGCCAAAGCTTCATATAGTCATACTGCAAACGAGCCTATCCTCCTACTTAAAAGGTGGGGGAACTACAGAGGTGTGCAGTGGCCGGTTGGATACTAAGCATCACAGGCTTTGCAATACAATGCTGTTAGGAGCAATGGTAACCACTGCAAGGTGCAGGCATAGCTCACCATAGTTGGAACATTTTGCTTTAGAGCATGATGATGCTGTTACCATATATGCTGGCCTTTAAAGACGGCAACCAATTCATTTCATTTGCAATTCATTTGCAAGATGTGTCTTGCATTTAGTTTGGTTGAGGACCTCAGACAAGGGGCACCTCCATCAATCAGCCCACCCAGCTTCCAATAAAGGCTGGCTTTGTCAATGCAGAGAAGAGCTGGACCACTCATGCTTCTATTGCCAGAGCAGACGTATTACATGTCCTCTCAGCTCGGCTGGTTGTTGCATACATGTGATAAGACGATACATGAAAACAGCTAGTAACCTGCTGCCACCACAAGCAAACATCTACCGTTTAATAGCTAGCCTTGTACTACAAACTAATGGCAAGAACCAAAACACACTGCTTTGAGGTAAAGGCGAAAGGTGTACCTCTGTGTTGAGTGGTGTTAGGTAGCCAAACTATACTTGTATATGACTCACAGGATTTTGATAGCAGAGGTCGTGTTGCCCTTGCAAGACAGTATAGGCACACCCTTTTGGCCATCTGACAGGCCCCGCTCCAGATAAGATGCTCCCACCAGCTTCAATCCTCCAGTAAGGACCAAGGGCTCGTCAAATTTGCTCACTGCTAGGATGGCGGTGTCGCCTTTGCCCCATGTCGACAAGGTTTGCAATCCTTTCCTGCTGCTGAGCAGATTGGAAGCGGGTCCATCAATGAAATGGACCTTAGGAGCTGTAGTAACATGTATCTCCTGCAGCAGCATTTACAACACATGCAGGGCTCAGGGCAACTGCAGTGAAGCAAGGCAGGGCGGCAGGCAAGGCAAATCATATTGCTTACTGGAGCTTTCATATAGCAGAAGTATCACGTGTCGCAGAGTCAGCTGAGTTTGGGCCTCTTGCCCGTTCCAACAAGAATGAGCCTACCTGCAAACAAGTATGAGCATAAATCCAAAAGCATTTGAACGCATAAAAAATGCAACTGATAAGAGTATGTGTCATATACATGACCAGCACTTTATGCCCCCTAAGTTTGTATGCTGAATGAGGTTGTCCCAATATTTTAAAGCATGCTTTTTGCTGAGTCTGCCCCAGCTGCCAAGCAGTTTTGCATGCTACAAAAGGCCCAAAAGACTCATAGCATAAAGGAACTTGCAAGAGCTCTTGATGATGCAGGGACGCGCCCGCATGCGGATCTGGACCAAATGATCACTCTGCCAGCATTGCCATGTACATGATAGCAGCATTGGCAGCCTCACCTAAGATGTGAAGTTGCAGCTAATGAAACATAACAACTACCCTACATTGATAGCTGCCACAGAACCATGCAACTTATATCTGTCAATACCTTTCCAAGGCGAAGGACCATGAGGCCTTCAGCACCTACTGCCACGGCAGCATTGGGGTAGTTGACTGTGTTGGTATCCTTGGCACCCAGCTCAAGGTCAACCCTTCTCCACAGGTGTTTGCCATTATGTTCATCAAGGACAAACAGGGCATGCTCGTGGTCAAAGGTGTTGGTTTTGTTGGTGTAAGTGATCCCTCCAAACAAGATCACCTGGTTACGAAATGACCCCAAAGCCCCAGGAGGCCGGTTGATGGTAGCAGCATGCCAAGCCAGGCCTGGTTGAGCCCCCTTTGCAGAGAGCCTTTCCCACCTGTTGGTGCCGATATCATAGAGCCAGGCATCATCATACACCTTGAACCAGGTTGAGAAACCGGGCTCATTGATGCGCTCCTCTACATATGCATTATCAGTCATATTGGAACCGCCATGGATGAGCACAGCGCCCTTCTTGCCAACCCACCGGAAATCCGCGGGAGACAAGTAGAGCATCACATGCTGTGAGCGAGGGGCAGGACCAGCACCAGCTGGCTTCAGCTCTTCAGCCCTCAATGAATGGCCGGTACCCAAGCCAGATATTTGCACCTTGTATAGGGTGTTCGTAGGGGCATACTTGGATGCTCTGGGCCCTCCTTTGTCTTCTAGGCCGCCAAAGATGTAAGCAACTCCATCAGGACCGCAAGCCATAGCAGCAGCTCCACGGGCAGGCAAACCTTTGCCACCCAGAACTTGCATAGACCAGGGCTTGCCATCCATGGTCAGCTGCATGATGCTCACTGCTGCTGTGGGAAGCTGCTTTGGTTTGCCCTTCTTATCGTTGGGGAAGCCACCGTACTCAACATAGAGTGGGGCATTACCTTTGCTGGTTGGTGCCATCAAACAAGTGGCCATGTGGGTGGAGAAGCCATAGTTGCGGGAGAATGTAACGTTTTTGATGTTCATTTCACGGGCCAGCGGGTCCCACAGTATGGCGTGCCCCGGAGTATCTGCAGATGAGCAAATGTGTCAGCATGTCTCATGCCTGCTGGTCAAGTTGCAACCATTATTACTGTTTGTACACTTGATCTGCAGGGCCTCTGTTCCAAGGGCTGACTTACACAGCCAGTTTGATCCTTGGTGAATGAAAACAAACACGATATGAATGTGGTTACACAGTATAAGAAATATCCTGGCCCAGAGAGTCATGCAACGGATCAAGGAATCAGCCCAGAAGCCTTCTTACTGAATCTGACAAGCTCTAACAATTGCATCCACGGCAGGGCCACCACAACAGATCCAGAGAAAGGTTTGATGGCTGCAGTTGACCTAGTTGAGGGCTTACCAATAATATACTCTGCAAAGAAGCCAAGCTCGTTAAACACACGCGGACTCCACATCATGTACAATGGGTGAGGTTGTGCATCTACCTGGTAGATTCCTGCGCCTGCAATGTTGTTCTGCCCAGCTGCAAGAATAGCATCCAAAGCACCTTCATCTTGTCTGCAGCTGGTGTACCATGAGCCGCCTCTTACAAGAGGCAGCTGGTTGGCACCTGAGCTTTCGAAGCTGAGGATAAAGGGCTGCCACCCCATACACCTCTGAACACAGTCAGTGCCTGCTTTACCCTGCGGAGTGCAGACGGAGCAGCACAAGACGATAAGAGGGCAACAAGCGCTGCAAAGACCACGTATGGGAAACCCAAGCAAAGGCAACAGAGCTTGGAGAGGGATACTTCATAGGTAGCAATTCCTCACAGTGGGAAGAGTGTAACAAAGAGAGACAGAAAGTGTGTCATGCAGGTCAACATCCTGCTTGCTACCATGTGGCTGCCTGTGCCAGGAACACATTTTTAGCAGCTCTACTGGTAGAGCAAGAACGCATCCTAAGCCAAAACCATATCGTAACGCGACCTACTGGCCTGCCCCATACCAACCCATGGCACCATCTGTGGGCAGACATTAGGGGTTCAGGGTTACGGTGACACAAGCCACTGTGGTGCTGTTACGGCAAAGTTTACAGCGATGGCATGATATCCAGAACTTACGTTGCCTCGCACGACAAAACCTTTTGTGCTCTGTGTTATCTCCACCACAACCTTCTGCTCCGGACCAAGCTTCTCCACCTCTCCAACATATGGCATGGGCACCATCAGGTGGTTACCCCTCATTTCTTTGGTGACTTTGACTTGACGGTACAAGGGCAGGTCAAGGCTTTCCAGCTGGTCCAGGAAGTAGCCAGGGGGTGAGGCAACAAGGATATGCAGTGGCTTTATGATAAGTGGAGGATGGGGTGCCTCAGCATCTCGGTCCAGCCTAAGGTTGTACACAGAGAGGATGGAGACCTCTCTTGTCAACGATGAGCCCCTGCAACAATGGGGATGAGGTTGTTGTATGGCTTGTCAGGCAATCTAAAAACATGTTCTGATGGCTTGGCTGGTGCACCATCTGATGTTTTTTAGCCCATACATAAGAAAAGGTAGAAATAAAAAGAGCTACATTGGCTGTTTCCGGCTTCTTCATATGACATCGCCCATGCACACGTAAAAATCATTGCGAAGCGCACGGGCAGCTGTGGCTGCAGTGTACGCCCAGTATAGATACCTCAATTGTGTAAGAAGCAGCCTGCACTGCTTTGGAGCAAATGCCCATATCTTTTTCCTAGGCCCGTCCCCTGATTTGGTGAGTGCAGAGTGCCGCAGACACTTAGCCTTTTCAATAAGTATATCAGCCTATGTATCAAGCCAATTACCTTGGTGCAGCACTGTATGTAGCATTTGTGACAGTCCACATGACCATACCCCAGCTCAGTTTCCCAGGGTCATGCAAAAGCTGCATCTTCAGGGTATGTCCACTGAAGCCTTTTTTCCCAGGTTGCAGTGGGGATTTGTTGTCGAGTTTGGGAGGGGCTGGCTGCCAAGTCAAACCCCCTGTGTCATCTGGGAGGTTAACTGCGTAGCCAGCATACACTTGTCACTCAGTAAGTAGAATGTACCCTTTCTTATCAGCCAAACAAATTGGCAGCACTTCCAACTAGTTCCGCTGGCGCACTCCGTGATTTGAACTTTGGTTCCATGTGTGTACCAACCTAAAATTCAACCTTGGTACCATGTGTGTACTTTAAGTGGGTAATCTTGGTGTTTTTGTTAGCTGGTTGACTAGCAACAGTTATGGTGCATTTCTTGGTGGTTGTCATTCTGTTGCACAAATGTATAGTCACAAATCACCATTAGGTCGTTCAGAATGAATTATTTGTTTATTTAGATTAGTTTAATTGGCCAAATGGCGATGGTGCACATGCCAGCCACAGAGCCCACCACAGATCACATGGAAAGGATGTGGCTCGCATGGAAGCTAGAAAGCAATGCAAGACAGCAAACATATGCTTTGCAGGTCCATGGCATGAGGCTCTCAGAGCTTCAACATGCAAAGAGAGCACCCCATGCACGCAATGATAGCTTACAAGATTACCAGGTGACACGACAAATGGCTGGATGCTTCTTCAAGTGTTACTGACACTCAACCACCAGGGGCTCCAGACCACCTGCAACCATAGATCGGGGTGCAGGCATCGGGACCTAGCTTGCAGGTACTCGGATCCCATGTGCCCTTGCAGTTCCTGTCAGTAGGTTTCTCCTCTGCTTCTCCTATTCTTGTATGCAGTCTAGTAAAGCCTTAAAAGTGTCATGATGTCTGCTGTCTGCTTCTTGTACTGTTCCATGCAGTCCATAGCGTTTAAAAGTGTACTAAGCTTACGTTGTCAGGGCTATTTACAATGTTGTGAGTTGAGTTATTGAGTTGGCCCTGTGTCCATACCGTATAATTATGTGCTTGTCAAGGAAAGAAGGCACAGCCACGCCCAGTTTACAGATTCGTACTTCTAGATGCTTACCAGAAAAAACAATGTCACCAGGCAAGAACTCTTGTTCATTTGACCCAAGGTCGGATATGCTGCTGGTGGCCTCCACCAGCAACAGCGGGTTAGAATTCTCATCTGGAAAGAGGCTGCCAACCGCCGACGACAAGTTGTAGAAAAGGAACCCTATAGGGCTAGCTAGCTAGCTCAAAGCCCTGCAATGCAGGAGCCATGATGCAACCAGAACTTGAATTCAGTGCAGTATTGTCGTACTTACTTTGCTTCAACATTACGGGCAGTGCCTATGAGCATGTGACCATAGGTCAGAGAATGGCGCGTATGTGTGGGATTGTTAGCTAGATACTGCTAGCTATCAAAGACAGTAACAGGCCAAAATTGAGTACAAAATTGGCAATCAATCACACGTGGCAAGCCCAGGCTGTTCCCTTTGAAGGAGGAATTTTATGAAAAGTAGAATTTAAGTAGAACATGGAGGTGAGCAACTTCCTCATGCTTACCATAGGCGTGTCAGCAGAGGCCAGGTCTGAATAATCTTGCACCATTCCAGCAATTGACAGATCCAGAGAAATAACCTGGCTGTAACTTTTCTCACGTTCTGTCTTCAGTATACTGAGTATAATAAATGTAACAACATCTCCTTGGGAATTGCCAGCCAGGAATAATACCTCCGCTGCAGCAGTTGAGACAAGCAAGGAGAACAAAGAGCAACGGTGAGATATGTCATGTATGGCACACCTACCAAACATGATGTGAGACTGCACATCAGGCTTGGCTGATCCTGCACAACAGTTGTATTAGTGGCAACCAGAGGCTCCTTCCCGCCCTCCCTGTATGATCGCATATTGCCTGTCGATATGATAATGTATTGCATGCAGAAGGATGTTATCAAAGCACCTGAGAAAAAGCAGCGTGTACAACTCACAACTCTGCAGCTGCGCTGGGTTCTAAGTAAGCTCTAGCTGATGGAGTGCTTCCAACTTGTCTGGCCAAGCAACCAAGGATGCCTTACCTTGGACCTGCTGAGTGAAGTTGCGCTTTAGGACCCATGTTCGATCAGTCATATCCATGAAAGTCACGTGTAAGAGCTGCTTCGACTGCCCATTGTGGTCATCCATCTGCCCACCCAGCATGACCAAATTGTTACCCCATGTGGCCAGCAAATGGTTGTAGCGCGCGCTGTTTTCATAGCTGTCTGCAGATACTGGCAGTACATAGGGCACCATGGTCTCAAGGTCGACCATTTCCAGCATGGAGTCTGTAAAGGGCCTGGTGGGATCATTGGCATCCACACCACCATGGTAATAGACCTGGAGAGCACATGTGCCTTAGTTGCTTGCTGTTGAGAGGGTGCTACAGTCTTGACAAGCCGTGCATGCAGAGATACTGCAGCACAAGTAACATCAACCGACAAGAAGCTGCATAGGCTTCAGAAAAGAATGGCAAAAGTCTTGAACACTATCCTCCAACTTCCAGCCTTGTGCCTTCCTGTGGCATAGACCTCAAGAGCGAATATTGAGCCATGAAGGTCCAGTGGTTTAACGCGAGTACTTGGGAAGATGACAATAACGCACCGAAACATATGGGCCGTTGCATTCGACGCTGAAGCTTAGGTTTTGGGATGGCCAAGACTACATGCTGGCAAATTTCCAGGTGTAGAGAAAGCTATGTTAAGCTTCCCCCGATGGCCATTGTGAAGATGTACAGTTAAGTCATACAGGCTTGGCAAAGTGACCAGCAATGGCAAGCGCAAAACCCAAGGTTTGCAACGGCCCTGGATTTTTTCAAAGCTGCTTCTGTCTGAACATCTGATTCCCCTTAACTCTGTCCATTATGCTTGGCGGTCCCCTTCATCTACCAAGCATGTCCAAGACATACCTTGTTATCCAGTACAGTTACGCCGAAGCCAATCCTGCTCTTCAGCTCACACCAGGGGTTGTTGTAAGGGCATGCCCATTTACGGGCTTTAGGGGCAGCCGATTGTGTTCCCTGCATGTATCATACTGCTTATCACAGGCGTGTTTGCCCACCAAGTTGCTGCAATCATGCTACTCATTGCTGCCTACTGCCAGATATTTCTTCACAGCCTGAAATCATGATGCAGACCAAACACACCACATCACATCATGCTGAGCACATGAATACTTGCGACCGCTTGGAACATGTTTCTGATGCTGTTTGTGGCTGCATGGGCATGCATGGCACAAGACAGTGAATTCCGGAGACATCGCTTACAACGCACCAAGGCACTAAGGGCAGCAACTGCCAAGAGCAGCCAAAATGCTCGTGCTGCTGCGGCAGCTCGCCCACATGCCATCGGGCGGTGTTCTGTCAGGCCTGCCATACTCCTGCATACCACGATTAATGTCACAGTCTCCTCAAGGCTTAATCAGCATCTTACACGGTGTATAGCATGCAGGTCCTAGTGTTCTGCTTGCAGGTAGCTTGTGCCTTCCCACGTGCCTTCCGGCCAGGGTCGTAATTTATGTGCAGAATCAGCCAAGCTACCCAATGATAGATTCAGGGTTGTGAATGGTGATGATTCCAGGTCGAAGCTGCAGCGTTTTGCCGGCGCAAACAAGCTCGCACGCCCCATGGTCGTCTGTTAGTGCCTCAGAGAAACATGACAACATTGCTACATCAATACTTACCACCTTTCTCTATCACCACCTAAGCGCTGTACTGTACTCTTAAGGAGTCCAGCAGAGTCCCTTCGCCGCGCCCAAAGAGCATGATCCCTGTAGTTGCCGGCTGAGTCCCACATAGAATCACGTATCGGAGCCAGTAGGCACACCGCTATCAAGCGATTCTCTTCACGCCAATCCTCGGAAATGCTTTTGTTAAGAGTATGTATCATGGTAACAAATCCACTACTAGTGTGGCACACTCACTGCTTCTAGACTGAGAGGCATGAGTGACCGGCCACTAGGGTGATAAGAAGTGTATAAAACATTAGCAACGCTACCTGCTTAGCTGCGGCATAAGTGTGGTGCCACCCCCTGTACGGCTTGTACGTGCAGAACGGGCCGAGTGGGCTGGTGTCGTAACCCAGCATCTGGCATCGCAACTCCTTGGTCCGGAGCTATCTGCCGATCTACTGCTGTACCAAAGTGGCCATCATCACGCGAAGGTCTTGCAGCATTTGTGGCTTACGTTAATATGATTCACAAGAGGTATCTGTGGTCTATGCGGTGAACCCTTCGGTACAAACATGCGGGGCAAGCCCCGGGAGCTTGCCTAGGGGTTTCTAGTTTGGGGTTTGGCCCGCGACAGCTTGAGCTTGATGCTCAGTCCTTACTGTGGGGTATGGTATAGTCCTGACCCAGCTCGCGAGCCCCATCCCTAAGTGGCCTACGAGGACCTCGTAGGACCCCAAAGCCAAATTTGTTGTACACATCATAAACGATGGTTTCCACCACACTTCCCCGCACATGTTTTTGGATGCCCCACTCCGCGTCCTACTCCAAATGGCCAACTCCGTCCATCCCTACTTAAAGGGGCCACCTCGCGAGCCCCATCCCTCGGTGCCTTAGGACCCCAATAGCAAATCTGATGTTTACATCATGAAAGGCGTTTTGCACCACACTTTGGCGGACAAGTTCTGGGGTGCCCCTGTTCCCTGCTTCAGCTGGCTAACTCCGTCCATCCCAAGAGGGACCACCTCGCGAGCCCAATCCATTGGTGCCTCAAGACCCCAAAACCAACTTTGATGTCCATATCATATACGGCGTTTTGCACCACACTTTGGTGCAGAAGTTCTGGGGTGCCCCAGCTCCCTGCTCCAGATGAGTCACCTCCATCCATCCCTAGAGGGGCAACCTCGCGAGCCCCATCCCTTGGTGGTTTAAAACCCCACAACCAAATTTGATGTCCACATCATAAACGGCGTTTTGCACCACACTTTGGTGCAGAAGTTCTGGGGTGCCCCAGCTCCTTGCTCCAGATGAGTCACCTCCATCCATCCCTAGAGGGGCAACCTCGCGAGCCCCATCCCTTGGTGGTTTAAAACCCCAAGACCAAATTTGATGTCCACATCATAAACGGCGTTTTGCACCACACTTTGGAGTACAAGTTTTGGGGTGCCCTAGGTCTCTGCTCCAGATGGCTAAACTCCATCCATCCCTTGAGGGGCCACCTCGCGAGCCCCATCCCTTGGTGGTTTAAAACCCCAAAACCAAATCTGATGTCCACATCATAAACGGCGTTTTGCACCACACTTTGGAGTACAAGTTTTGGGGTGCCCTAGGTCTCTGCTCCAAATGGCTAACTTCATCCATCCCTACAGGGGCCACCTCGCGTGTAACAGGACGCCTCAATCCTGTACATGTACTGCCTAGTACGTTACGACGACGAGATGAGTTGAGTATGCATCACGCCGTGGTTCCGGCCGGTCAAGGACACCTTAACGTTACGTTGTCCTAGATACGTTACATTGTCCTGGAAACGGTTCTTGGACAACTCCTTCGGTTGCAACGCCTAGGTCGCGGGCGGTTTGATCCTGCCCGGCGCCGGCCGTTGGCAACCGGCAGTTACGAGACCGGTAGTAGGGCGAGGTGAACGTTGGTCCCTGCTTATGGGTATTTATTCCCTACGGATTAGAGGAGCGGCACTTATGTTCCTTTTATCTTGCTTCCGCTAAGCTGTAAGCCTATTAAGGGGCTTGCTGCTTCATTTGGTTTCGGAGCATGGTTTTCCGTGGCCTGTGTCGTGCCCATCGAGGCACCCGCTGCTAGCTTACTGCGCGCTTTATGCAGTACCTTTACACTCATTTCCGACGTGCTTTACGCCTCAGCATGGATGGGAACGCCCCTAACGGGGCCAATGGTGCTAACAATTGGCACCCTCCTATGGCTCCTCCTCCAGCCAACCCACCCCCAGCTGCAAATGACAACGAACAAGAAGATCCCATGGAAGCCGAGCATGAGAACGCTGATGCCATGCTTCAAAACCCTGAGGTCCAGAATGCTGCTTCTCAGGCCCTCGCCAATGACGACGACGAGCCCGGCCTGGCTGATGGTGCAGCCGGCCCCGGGGCGGCCCCTATGGAAGAGGACGACGGTCCCCTCATCAGCCCCAAGAATCTCGTGAAGGTGGTTGCTGCCCTGACTCCTATCATGCTGCGCCAGACTAACGCTGTCGGCACTCTTATCAGCTCCATGGTAGTTTTCACAGGGGACGGCAAGGTAGCGTGGGCCGACTGGGTCCGCACTCTGCAGCACCGTGCCTCTGCCGTGGGCCTTCTCCCCGAGCAGCTGTCAGGTGCAGTGCTTGGTATGCTGCAAGGTTCTGCAGCTGCCTATGCGCAAGCCAACGGGCTTACCGCTGCCACGCCCTGGGCAGAGTTCGCGGCCACTATGGCAGCTGGTCCGTTCGCTTCCCGGGAAACGTCTTTCTCCCTGTGGCAGAGACTCACCCATGGCAATCTGGGCAATGGCCACGTAGCAGACACCATTGCTCAGCTCATGAAGCTCAAAGCCAAGTTCGGTTCTCTGGGCCATCAGCTACCTGATTCAGTCTGGATCAATGCCCTCCTGTCCAACCTCAAGTCTGAGTTCAGGGACAGGCTGCTTACCACTCAAGATGGCCGAGAATGGTCCTCCTTTGACGCCATCAGGACTGCTGCTAATGGCTTGTGGGCTGCTGCAAACTCCGCCAACAAATCTACTTCTTCTAAGCAGCCTCCCAAGGTCTCCTACAAGGACAAGGTCCTCTCCAAGACTTCAACACCTCGGCCTCGTCCCTCTGGCCGCAGTGATCCTGGTGCTGGTCCTTCTGATACCCATGCCCACAAAAAGCGCAAGCCCGATGGTCCAGTCTGTTTTGGCTGTGGCTCCAGCGATCACAAGATCTCAGATCGCGATGCAGCTGGCAACCCTGTTTGCCCCAATTATGATGAGAACAGGCTGCGCAAGGGCAAGTATCCTATGCACCCGCCTAAGAAGAATCAGGGAAACGGCAAGGGGAAGTGAGCACAGGTGAGCACCTTGCTTCCCCTCTTGGCAATGCTAATGCCGCACGGCTTAATGTAGCCTTGCCAGCAAATGCAGATCATGTTGATTCTGTATCATTTGAGGACATGCTTGAGACTTTTGTAGCTCATGATGTGCTACAGTGGCATGCTGCACATCCTTATGAATGCATTCCAGATGCACAGCATACGCCTCCTGTGTCTCACAGAAAATCTTTACGTAAGCATGCTGTAGATGTGAAAAGGCTACGAGCTCAGGATGCTTTGCGCCATGTTAAAGATAGTGAGCTTCATGATAAGCTTTCTCTTATGGTGCACACACGCTTTAGCAAACGTGCTAAACCTTGTGACGATTCTCCTGACTCTGCTGCTCCTCCTGCTGCTGCTGCTGTTCCGCAGCCTCCTCCCGATACCTCAGATGATGACAACACTCCGCCAGCAGTTGACAACGGTGCTTCTGGTGTGGTTTCTACTGATGTTCCATGGGATGACAGGTCAGACCTCATGGTGGATCCTAAGTTGTTTTTGGAGGTGCAAGCTAAGCTTGCTAGGCCTTTCACCCTAGATGCATTTGCTCGTGATGATGGGTCAAATGCTTTATGTGACCATTATTGCTCACCCTCCAGGTCTTTCTTTGATGCTGACCTGGCTGGTCAAATGGTTTGGGTCCATGCACCCTATGACAGGTTACATGATGCATTAGACCATTATTTCAAGCACAAGGGCCCTAGTACGGGTGCTGTCTTCCTTGTGCCTAAAGCTCAGAAAAGTGCCCTTTTGCAGCACAGTAAACGCATGAAGTTGCTGCATGAGTTTAGACGTGGCACTAAGTTGTTCTGTGGTCCCTTACCTCAGGACCCTAATAGTGAGCAGCGACGGTTTGGTCCTATTAGGTATGACATACAGTTGTATTATGATGCTCCTGGCCAGTTGCCAGAGTCTGAACATGTTTCAGTAGACCTTCAACCCCAGCCTACGGGTGCTGTGGCTGTGCGACTTAGTCTCAAAATGCAGGTGCCAGTTACTGTTTCTGGTATTCCTACGGTTGCTGTTTTGGACACTGGTGCACAAGGTTTGCAGGACTCTGCCAATGTGTATTTGAGCAAGGAGTTTGTTGCTCGTAACAATTTCAGGTGTACTCCCTGTCCAGATATGCCTAAGGTGTTAGGCGTCGTAAAAGGGGAGGAGACAAATGTAATTGGGATTGTTACTGCTACATTCAAGATTGGATCACTGGTTGAGACCCTACGCTGTGTCGTTCTCGATCTGCCAGCCCCAATAGATGTGCTCATGACAGATGATTGGTTGCATAAGCATAAGGCCAGCCTGGATTACAATGCTTTATGTATTGTCTTGCAGAAGAGAGCTCGTAGGCATATCATTCGCTGTATTGCAGCTAAGAAGCCAGCCAGTGCAGCCGAGCAGAAGCCGCTTGTTCTCTTGACAGCCAAGCAGTGTACGAAACAGCTGTCTAAGCAAGGCACTGCCTATTGTTTGATTACGGTTCAGCAATTGCAGGATGCAGCTAACACTGCTAATCAGCCAGCCAGCACGAAGCCTTTGCCTCCTGATATTGCACAGTTGATCAGCCAGTATCCTGATGTATTTGCTGATAAGCCACGATATGGTGGAAGTTTACTAAGCCTTGATCATGAAGTGATCCCTCTTCTACCAGGTACCAAGCCCATCTTCAGGCCCATGTTCAGGTACAGCCCTATGGAGCTTGAAGAAATGCAAAGGCAAGTGCAGCATCTGCTGGAAATGGGTTCTATTGAGCCCAGTACTTCTCCTTATGGTGCTCCAGTACTGTTTGTTAAGAAGCCTCGTTCTACAGCATTACGCATGTGCATTGACATGAGAGCGCTTAACAGCCAGACCATACGTAATGCTCTTGCCTTGCCTCGCATTGATGACCTGCTAGATATGATGGGAGGCACAAAATTCTTTACGGCGCTGGACATTACTGCAGCTTATAATATGATAGGCCTGTACAGAGATGAGAATGGTCATTGCCCAGACGCTCCAAAGACGGCCTTTCGGACTCCCTTTGGCCATTTCCAGTACAAAACGCTTTTGTTTGGACTTACGAATGCTCCAGCTGCATTTCAAGGTGTGATGAACAAGATTTTTGCACCTTACCTCAACAAATTTATGACTGTCTATCTAGATGACATCTGCATTTTCAGTAAAACGTATGAGGAGCATTTACAGCATCTTAAGCTTGTTCTTGATGTTTTGCAAGAGCACAAGCTTCACCTTTCTCTGCATAAGTGTGAGTTCCTAAAAGACGAGCTGCTGTATTTAGGCCACATTATCAGTGCAGATGGTGTCAAGGTGGATCCTGCCAAGACGGCGGCTGTGGAAAAGTATGCTGCTCCTACAGATGTCCCAGGTCTACGTCGCTTCTTAGGTATGGCAAATTATTTCAGGAAGTTCATTAAGGGCTATGCTCAGATGACAGCGCCCTTGACACATTTGCTACGCAAAGATGTACCTTATGTTTGGGGTGCTGCTCAACAAGCTGCTTTTGACAATGTGAAGGCAGCCCTTACCAATGCTCCTGTCCTTGCTTTACCTGACTGGCATGACGCAGAGACACCTTATGTTATGATTACTGATGCTAGTTATGATGGCCTAGCTGGTGTTCTCATGCAAAAAGGCAGACCTATTGCATACGAAAGCAGAAAGCTCAATAGTGCTGAGTCACGTTACTCGCCAACAGAACTCGAGATGCTTGCTGTGGTGCACTGTTGCAAGATATGGCGCTGCTACATTGAAGGCCGTGATGTGCATGTTTACACTGATCACAAGCCTAATACGTATCTCAGTACGCAGGCCATGCTCAATAGACGGCAAGCACGATGGGTTGAGCTTCTGCAAGGGCATAGCATTCAGTGGTTTTATAAGCCAGGTGCTCAAAACCCTGCTGACGGTCCTTCACGCAGTCCCGTTAACGATGCCCCTCCAGATTCTGTGCTAGTTGCTGTGCTTACTGCCCAGGTCCCTGCTGTGCGCAAGTTTCAACGTGTTGCAGACTCTGCTGAGTTTGTTGACCAAGTCACCGCTGGTTATCAACATGATGCCTGGTTTCAGCACAAGGCCAACGTCGCACATTTGCAGTTCTGCAAAGGGCTGTTCTACAAAGGTAATGCTATTGCAATCCCTAATGTAGGTGAGTTGCGTGCAGAGCTCTTAAAAGAGTGCCATGCCACTCCTTATGCTGCACACCCTGGCAGAGATAAAACGCTGTCCCTGCTCAGCCGATATTTCTGGTGGCCTGGTATGGCTCAGGATGTAGCTAAGTACGTAGCACATTGTGACAGTTGCCAACGTAACAAGGCTAGTAGTCAAAGCCCAGCTGGTTTGCTGCAGCCTTTGCCTGTCCCTGGCCAGCCTTGGTCCTCCATCAGTATGGACTTTGTCGTTGACCTGCCTGTTACGACAGATGGTTACGATTCCATCCTGGTTATGGTAGATCGCCTGACAAAGATGGTGCATTTAGCCCCCTGTCATAAAACAGATGATGCATCTACGGTAGCATGGCTGTTTTATAAACATGTGGCTAGCTTGCACGGATTTCCTGAATCCCTTGTTACAGACAGAGACCCTAAATTCATGTCTAACTTCTGGGCCTCTCTCATGGCACGCTTACGCATGACTCATCTTGCAAGTACTGCTTTCCACCCTCAGACTGACGGTAATACTGAGCGTGTCAACAGAGTCATGGAAGATATGCTCAGGCACTATGTGCATGCTGATCAAACGGATTGGGATTCTTGGCTCCCTATGATTGAGTTTGCCATCAATAATAGCTGGCACTCCTCCATTACCAATACGCCTTTCTTTCTGAATTTTGGACGACACCCACGTTCTCCCACTGAGTTTGTGCTGCTTGCAGCTAACCGGGGGAGGGAACCAGATGATAGAGTTCCTGCTGTCAAATCCATGATTCAGAACATGCATGATGCAATCTCAGACGCCAAGCGTTGCTTGCATGCTGCCCAGCAAAGGCAGAAGGCTTATGCTGACATACGCAGAAGGGATGTTGAGTTCAAAGTGGGTGATCAAGTTTTGCTGTCCACTAGGAACCTCACTATGAAGATGGTAGGCTCTGCTAAGCTTATGCCTAAATATCTTGGTCCCTTTACAATAAGCAGGAAAATAAATCAGGTTGCTTATGAGCTTGACCTGCCTCCTTGCATGAAGATACATAACGTGTTTCATGTGTCCCTGCTGAATACTTACAGATCTGATGGTTCTGTGCATCCACCACCACCTCCTACGCTGGTTGATGGTGAACTGGAATATGAAGTGGAACGGATCCTGCTGCATAGGGATAAGCACCCTGTGCGTGGCTATAAGATTAAGCGAGAGTTCTTGATCAAGTGGCTTGGCTATGGCCCTGAGCATAACACTTGGGAACCTGAAGCTAATCTCAAGAATTGTCCTGAGCTTCTCTCTGAATATTGGGCATCTGTGAAGGCTACTGATGTCATAAGACAAGAGAAGCATAAGGCACTCAATGCCAGGAAGCGTGTGAAGGCCAAACGCTCTGGCAAATTGAAACGCATGCACTGATTCTCTTTATCTTGCAGTGGCATGCGACGTTACGGCATACTCATTTACTATCAATGGATAGGTCATCTCAGTGTTAAGGCATTATGAGCTATCACTGCTGAACTGAACTCATGGAGCTCAGAAGGTTTCGGCCCTTTTGCTAACTCCCTTGACGCCGGCCTTGAGACCCTTTTAGTATGAGCTTTGCATGGGCATATGAGGGATTTCAGTTGCTGCTAGGTTGTTCTAATGTTCTGACACATTATGTAAGCCATGCAACATGAAGTTGGCTGGTCTATGATGAGCGCTCATGATGAGGTCTTAGCATGCTGTGCTAAGGGTAACTACAGCTCAAAAGTTACCAATACTCTTGGCCTTGTTATCATCTCTGTGTACTCCCTTGTATTATCTCTGTATGATTGAGGGCAATCATACTTAAGTGGGGAGGAATGTAACAGGACGCCTCAATCCTGTACATGTACTGCCTAGTACGTTATGACGACGAGATGAGTTGAGTATGCATCACGCCGTGGTTCCGGCCGGTCAAGGACACCTTAACGTTACGTTGTCCTAGATACGTTACATTGTCCTGGAAACGGTTCTTGGACAACTCCTTCGGTTGCAACGCCTAGGTCGCGGGCGGTTTGATCCTGCCCGGCGCCGGCCGTTGGCAACCGGCAGTTACGAGACCGGTAGTAGGGCGAGGTGAACGTTGGTCCCTGCTTATGGGTATTTATTCCCTACGGATTAGAGGAGCGGCACTTATGTTCCTTTTATCTTGCTTCCGCTAAGCTGTAAGCCTATTAAGGGGCTTGCTGCTTCATCGCGAGCCCCATCCCTCGGTGCCTTAGGACCCCAATAGCAAATCTGATGTTTACATCATGAAAGGCGTTTTGCACCACACTTTGGCGGACAAGTTCTGGGGTGCCCCTGGTCCCTGCTTCAGCTGGCTAACTCCATCCATCCCAAGAGGGACCACCTCGCGAGCCCAATCCATTGGTGCCTCGAGACCCCAAAACCAACTTTGATGTCCATATCATATACGGCGTTTTGCACCACACTTTGGTGGAGAAGTTCTGGGGTGCCCCAGCTCCCTGCTCCAGATGAGGCACCTCCATCCATCCCTTGAGGCACCTTAAATTTTTGTTTGTTTGTTTGAGGGGCAACCTCGCGAGCCCCATCCCTTGGTGGTTTAAAACCCCAAAACCAAATCTGATGTCCACATCATATGGAGTACAAGTTTTGCACCACACTTTGGAGTACAAGTTTTGGGGTGCCCTAGTGTCACGTACACATATCACAGCCATACTACGAGCTGTACCGACTGACTATGAGGCAGTACCAAGACGGAACCTTAAAGGAACTGCCAAGGCTATGTAACCTTGGACAGTATATACCTTGGGTCCGCAGGTGCCAATCAGGTCGTACCAAGTCACCTTGGACGATATAAATCTGTGGCTCCCAAGTAGACACGACGATGACTGGTGGCTTCACCCTGGGTCGAGACCGGAGGTGCCCAGGGGCAGACCTATAAAAGGATCTGTTGCCTTGAAGGAAGTCATCGAAATACGTGCTACTTGTTCTTAAACACAACGCACGTTACAAGTGGTTTCCGGAGCCTGTGTTCCTTACCAGACTTCCGCTCGCGCACACAGCAAATTTTTCGTCTGCAAAAAGGCTTTCTATCTGCTTGCAATGCGCTACATTTTTTGGGTCTTCCAACTCATTGCCAACAAGCGCAGCATTTCGACAACTCATCTGCTTTAACTCAGCCTTCAGATGGACAGTTACAAGCTTTCCAAGGACCTCTCGGACTGCTCCGCCAAGTCGACATCCTCCAATGAAGCCAAGCTGGCGTTTCGCCAGGGCCATGACTCCGCTACCTTGGACTTCAGTTCCTTCACATCTGCTAACGTACTACGTTCCTGCAAGAATTACGACCTCGCCTCACATGTTTATCAAGCTGGCGACAGGACCGCAGCCGACATACATGACACCTTCCAATAGCTTCTGCGCCACAACAAGGGCGCCAGGTGAATCGTTCGCACTCTGGAGCAGACAGATTCGCAGCTACCGCTTCACTCAGCCCGAGCATACGTTTTGTTCATTCTGCCTGAAAGTACACAAGCACGCAGCCGCCGCATGCATGCACAGCAATCGGCAGGCAGGTACTTACAAACGATAACAGCTTCTCCCCTGCTGGGAGTAGCTACAGACCCTCCCCTGCTGGAAGTACTGACAGACCCTCCCCCAACGGGAGTTGACACAAACCTCCCCTGCTGGGAGTAGAGACAGATCCTCACTGCAACTAGAACAACAGATTATTCAGGCAAGCACGCGCAGCTTTACATGCATGTCAACATTCCCAATTTTAACCTTGTCCTGTACGTTTACTGCTACAAGGTACAGAGGCATATAGGCAGCTCTCACTCCTTCATGTTTTTCCTGTTCATATTGAGGCAGGTACACACCGATGCTCACTGAGGCAATTTCACCACTAGTACATACTTCTGATCAGACATGGTTACTGTATCTCTTTAGGTACACCTACCGGTCCTTTCAGATCACCCTCTCTTTGCACTGGACAGGTTGTAGCTGTATTTTCAAAAGTATTGCTTTTGAAGATATGCCTCGCTATGCAAACCTGCATGAATGAACAATGTGCCATGATTTTCAGATTTAGATGCTGTTAAACCATTACTGCATGAACTGACGACGGACATTAGTCCACCTGCCATATTCGACAACGATACAGGTTGAAGATAACCTCTTCCCACTACTACAGGCTGCTGCCAACGGCTCTGGCAAGCAAAAGCCTCTACTACCAGCCTAAGGCTGACGAATGACAAGCAGAAGCAGCAGTTCATCCAGCTGGTTGACAATGGGGTGTTCCAGGTGTAGTTTGGACAGCTGGTTGATTCATTTCACACAGTAGCTTTGACCTGACAGCACTCAGCACCGTGTACATGTATCAAATACAGCCAGCTCTAGTTACATTACAGCTTGAACAGCTATACAGTTATACAGTTACATGTACATGACACAGTTAAATCCAGTTATATATTTTTTTTAGATTTGCATTTCTGTTAGATTGACATTGACCTACCCGAAGGCAATTCTTGAAGGCAAAAGGATTGACCTCCTATGGCAATACCTTACAGGCAGAACCTGACCTTCCCAAGGATTGACCTTACACGGCCTCTTACATGTGATAGAGGTGGAAATATCAAGGCAGTCTCGATGGGCTGATGTACTGACGACTGTTAGTAAGCTTGATTTTAAGTATAGGAACCAAAATGAAATGGCCTTGCTTGAACCTGGCTGACCACAGTAGTCCATAGGCCATGGGTACCAGGAAACTGGGGCCTCGGCTCATCGCATACGGACCGCACCCATGTCAGAACCCGTAGATTTACTGTTGCCTTGGTATGGATGCCTCGTTCACTTGGAGAGTACCCACCTTATTATTATTACATTTCATGATATGCCATAGCAATAAGTGCCATAGGCCCCGCACCTCAAGCTGTCACAAAGAGCAGCGAGGTGGAACAGAATACGGGTAAACTTCAACATGTATGACAATATATGCATGCCTAAACATGAGGTCCAGCAGCTAGGTCAAAATCACCCAAAACCTCCACTGCCCCAATGGGGGTAAGAGCCTCCCTCCTACTTGAGAAAGCAAGGAGGGCTTGTAAGCCCGGGTGCAAGCAATAGTTGGTAACAAACCCCATTGGTTGGACCTCACGCCACATCAGAAGGGTGAGCATAAGCATTCCTAATCTTCCAAGCAGCTGCAACATATTTAGCTATACACTTAAATGCATGCTTGAAAGGGCCATATACTAAGCCAGACTCCTCATCGACGTCTACACCCCAGAACTCTTCATTAAGCATGCTATGCAGCTTCTCCTCATCAGATTTGCCATCCAATATCTGACATTTTGCAGCAACATCAGGGTCAGAAGTCAGCTTCTCCCACAGCTTTTGCCTTTGTGCCTGGTAAACAGGACAGTCAAACAAGAAGTGTTCAGGAGACTCAACTTCACCTCCCAATTCAGGGCCAAGATCACAGGACTTGCAGCACTCCCTACGTGCACTTTGCCTGCTAGCGCTCTGCCTACCGAATTTTGCTGTCATAGCGTTGAGAGGAAGAATACCTGCACGCAGCTGCATAATGAGTTCCATGCCTTTGCTCAGAGGGCCTGTGCACAGATATGGCTGCGGCTTGAAATAATTGATATCGTCATTGTAATGCTGCATATATGTCGCTAAAGTAGATTTATTCCTAGCACCCTCCTCCCGAACAGCCCTGTCTCTTTCATATATACTCCACCTGACATATGCCCTGAAGCTAGGTAGGTGTCCCTCTCTCGCTCTTGCTTGTAAGGTTTCCTCCTGCATGCCTAGTTCAGCCCTGAGTTTATTGAGTTTACCCACCTTATGACCTATTTAGCAGATTTTCAGCCATGCAGCTTCTAAGCAGGCATATAGACCGTTTAACTATTTGACCTTACATTGTTTTACTCTTGCATCACGCATGCAGCTTAGAATGCATTGACTGAGCCATAACGTACTGCTTCACGACAACGACGACCTATTACTGGTCTGACAGATGAATAGTAAGGTTCTTATACCTTGCTCCAGACAATGTTGTATATTGTCTGAAGACTGCCCTCCGCAGTGACAAATGAGATCTCATACCAACTAGTACTGACTCCTCCCTCCTATAAATGCTCATTGAGTAATTCTATGTGTGACTGAGGACAGTCACACAGTAGAGGGGGAAGACTGTCACGTACACATATCACAGCCATACTACGAGCTGTACCGACTGACTATGAGGCAGTACCAAGACGGAACCTTAAAGGAACTGCCAAGGCTATGTAACCTTGGACAGTATATACCTTGGGTCCGCAGGTGCCAATCAGGTCGTACCAAGTCACCTTGGACGATATAAATCTGTGGCTCCCAAGTAGACACGGCGATGACTGGTGGCTTCACCCTGGGTCGAGACCGGAGGTGCCCAGGGGCAGACCTATAAAAGGATCTGTTGCCTTGAAGGAAGTCATCGAAATACGTGCTACTTGTTCTTAAACACAACGCACGTTACACCTAGGTCTCTGCTCCAAATGGCTAGCTTCATCCATCCCTACAGGGGCCACCTCGCGAGCCCCATCCCTTGGTGCCTTAGGACCCCAATAGCAAATCTGATGTCCACATCATAAAGGGCGCTTTGCACCACAATTTGGCGCACAAGTTCCGGGGTGCCCCAGGTCCCTGCTCCAGATGGCCAACTCATCCATCCATCCCTTGAAGGGCCACCTCGCGAGCACCATCCCTTGGTGCCCTTGAACCCCAAAACCAAAACTGATGTCCACAATATAAACGGCGTTTTGCACCACACTTTGGCGGACAAGTTCTGGGGTGCCCGTGGTCCCTGCTTCAGATGGCTAACTCCATCCATCCCAAGAGGGGCCACCTCGCGAGCCCCATCCATTGGTGCCTCAAGACCCCAAAACCAACTTTGATGTCCATATCATATACGGCGTTTTGCACCACACTTTGGCGGACAAGTTCTGGGGTGCCCCTGGTCCCTGCTTCAGATGAGTCACCTCCATCCATCCCTAGAGGAACCACCTCGCGAGCCCCATCCCTTGGTGGTTTAAAATCCCAAAACCAACTTTGATGTCCACATCATAAACGGCGTTTTGCACCACACTTTGGAGTACAAGTTCTGGGGTGCCCCAGCTCCCTGCTCCAGATGAGTCACCTCCATCCATCCCTTGAGGGGCCACCTCGCGAGCCCCATCCCTTGGTGCCTTAGGACCCCAATAGCAAATCTGATGTCCACATCATAAAGGGCGTTTTGCACCACAATTTGGCGCACAAGTTCTGGGGTGCCCCAGGTCCCTGCTCCAGATGGCCAACTCCATCCATCCCTTGAGGGGCCACCTCGCGAGCCCCATCCCTTGGTGCCCACTCCATTGGTGCCTCAAGACCCCAAAACCAAGTTTGATGTCCATATCATAAACGGCGTTTTCCACCACACTTTGGCGCACAAGTTTTGGGGTGCCCAAGGCCCTGCTCCAAATGGCTAACTTCATTCTCGGCCCAGGCACCACATCACATGGCCCATCCCTAGGTGCCCTTGGACCTCTACACCAGAATTGATATACACCAAAGTTGATATTATTAAAGGCATTTCGCACCACATATTGGCGCACATGTTTTGGTGTGCCCCTGGTCCCTGTATCAGATGGCTGATCCCCAAAGGCCCCATCCCTAGGTGCCCTATGCTGGACCCCTTCACGGAAGTCGATGTCCACTTCAAAAGGAGCGTTTTGCTCCACACTTTCGCCCTCAAGTTCTTAGGTGCCCCAGGTCCCTGAGTCCCTGAGTCCAGATGGCCAATTTATATTCATGTTAGATAATTTATATCAAACAATTCCATCCATTTCTTGAGAGACACCCGCATGCCCCACTCGCTTTGTGCTTTAGGACCCCAAAACCAAATTTGATGTCCACATCATTAACGGCGTATTGTACCACACATTGGCGCACAGGTTTTGGGGTGTATTGATGGCCAACAATTAGTGGCCAGCTCCAACCTTCCCTTAGTGGCCGCCCCACAGGCACCACCTCGTGAGCCCCATCCCTATGTGCCCTTGGAGCCCTACACCAAAGTTCATTTATACATCTTCTGGGAGGTTTTGCACCACTCACCTTGGCGCACAGGTTTTGGGGTGCAACAGGTCCCTCTTTTGCGAGATGGCTGAACTCCATCGAAGTCAGGGGGGCCCACCTCGCGAGTCTCATCCCTAGGTGACCCCGTAGCCCTACACCAAAAGTGATGTACGCATTGTAAGGGACGTTTTGCACCACACAGCAGCGGCACAGGTGATGGGGTGCCCCATTGGTCCTGCTCTATGGCCAACTCCACCCATCCCCACAAGGCCAATTCGAAGGCTTCACATCTCTATGAGATGTGTCCGTGGCTAACACTTGTCTACAGAACTATGTCTGTTAGTACTGCCATGTGGGTGGATGTACACTTGCAAGTTGAAGCACGAGGGCATCCGTTACTTCGAGCCATGGCCGAGCAAAGCGCTTCCGCGCGTATGTCACATGATTCACGAGCTTTATGACGCCTATGTGGACACTTGCTTGCTCTATTTAAGCAAATGCATGCACAATGCAGAGCGCGTGGCTATGTTGACCGAGTCTCGTTGGTCCCTTATGCCCTAACTTGAACCGCACCACAGAACTTCCATAAAGCCACGGAAAATGGACCGCTAGGGCTATGCCGATTCGGCAAGCCAACCTGGAGAGACTGCGCGGCCAACTGACCGTCGGTTCTGACTCTCAGTCATTGTTTCCACCCTCTTGTGTGGCCACGACTGTCTCAATCATGAAAAGTACCAATTAACCATGCTGGGTTGCAAGGTCAGACCACCGTACGCTAAGTGGCCCTCGCTCTTTTCACTAGCCGGAAGGTTTGCAATTTCCTTGAGGGGACAAACATTGAACAAACAATAAAGTTGTGGCAACCGCAAGAGGGGTGCTAGGTCGGACCACCAAACACACATGCGATCCAACGACATCTGTGTGGGTGTAAAACACTACCAACGGCAGGAGAAGTACACCAAGAAACATGCACCCAGCCAGGGAACTTCAACCAAGCTCCAAGTA
Organism: Pseudopediastrum boryanum; assembly: GCA_963556185.1. Classification (NCBI taxonomy): domain Eukaryota; kingdom Viridiplantae; phylum Chlorophyta; class Chlorophyceae; order Sphaeropleales; family Hydrodictyaceae; genus Pseudopediastrum; species Pseudopediastrum boryanum. The sequence goes on along the minus strand of OY744497.1, from coordinate 8,982,107 downwards.
TGACCTCCCAGGAGCAGGAGGTCTGGTCTGGCCCTAGAGCCTTCCTTGGCTCCAAGGGATGCCTTCTTGGGCTAGTTGATAATCTTGTGTATTCCACCACTGACATCACTACTAACTACCACCAAACCAGTGGACGACCAACATCCACAAACGCACAGGGCCATAAAAGTAGTCTCCGTGGACTGACTCCCATAGAATTAAAGCGACAGAGCCTAATCCAGCAGTTCCCAAGCCTTCTTCATCGGCCTTTCAATGATCACGCTGGACAACTATACAAAGCCCCCTGAGGTAGTCCTGCAACTGAAGTGCTGTGGTGGTGGGAGCTGTACCATGGGCTAAACAGCAGTATGCTCCTCCTATTCTTGCTTTCGTAGTATCCATCTGAAGCCGGGCACACATATAGACATCCATGTCTTCAGTCAAAGTTTACAGTAACGCTGTGGCCAAAAAGGTTTGCTCCTCCGAAGCAGATACAGACAAAGTGCTTCACAAGCCGCATACATCTGGACCACCTGCACTGACATCCTTGTCCATCCTCCATTCTCGGGCAAACCTGATCCGGAAAAGAACCCAGCAGCCTGCAATTGGGATTACAATGGCATGGTCCAATCAACTCCAATCAGGGGAGTCAGTCTTGGAAGAGGAGTTTCTGAGGGGGCTTGCTCTCCTAGGATTAGGGTCCATTGCTCTTGTCGCATACTGCAGGGGACTGGATGCTGCCCTTGGCACTGCCACAGCAGCTGGGCTGCTGGCCCCGCTCTTTGGGCTGCTGCCAATGTTGCGACTGCTGGAACCATGCATGTCACTGCTGGAGCTGCTGCTGCTCCCAGGCGGTGCTGGGCTGGCTGCTCCTGCAGCACCAGTTGCTGCTGCACCACAAACAGCTGCAGCCTCGTTCCCACCCACCAACCCTGGCTGATTGTAAGCCACTCCCGTGCCATCCCCAGCCCCACCCTTACTTTCTGCAGTGAGCCTGCCAGCACTTGGAGAGCTTGCAGCAGCAGCAGCAGCAGCAGCACCCCTGCCAGCAGGTGAGCCAGCCCTCCCAAGGGGGCTGCTCCTGCTGGGATCCCTATCAGCTGGAGAAGCTGCGCGCTGTAGCCTGCTACTGCCAGAAGCCTGAGGTTGCTGCTGGTAGTCAAGTTCAGCTGCTGTTGTGGTCTTCCGTAAGGGGCTAGCTTGGCTACTGGCACCACCAGGACTTGTGCTCCTACTGTTGCTGCTGCTGGTACTAGCAGCAGCCATGCACTCTCCTGCTGAATGTGCTGGCAAATCAAGCTGCTGTGGCGTCTGGGAGGTGTCATTATCGCTGCTCTTCCCAGCAGCTGTGACTGTGACTGCTACTTGTGATGGAGAAGAGGGAGTGGCACTGCTTGTCTCTGCTGCTGCTCCTCCTGGTCAATCAATCAATCAATCAAAACGCAAGACCAGCAATGCCAATGGCCAAACAAACCTAGGCCACAAACACAAGGCTCCTGATCACAATCACGAAGCCACACAACCGATGGTGGATTTGCCACACACAAGCTGAGGCTAGATGCAACGGCGTGCACACCAAGGGGAAACAAACACCACCACTAAAACCCAAAACCTGCTCCACTTCCATCACACATGGGTGGCGGGGAGGCAGCAGGATCAAGCACCACCCTAGTAGGGGCTGGAGGTGGCTCCCACCACCTAGGTACTGGTGAACCACCATCCTCCCAGCCACTGAAAGGCACCACATAGCGCTCCACATGCTTATCAATAGCTTGCTTAGTGCGCCTTCTACACCTCACTAACCGTTGGCTTTCCCAAGGGTGCGTAAGATCCCACAACCTCTTCCTCCAAGCACTCTTAATCTGACATGAAGCCTCCCAGCTCCCCTCATCTTGACCAAGCACCTTCAGATCTGCACACACGCATTTCTCCCAGGTATGGCGAGGCCTACCCACTGGCCTCGTCATGTCACCATGTAATGAAGAGAACAACGCAATATGCGGCAACCTGCCCTCCTCCATGCGGCCCACATGCCCCAGCCACCTCAGCCTATTTGCTGTGATGTATGCTGACAAGGTGGCTACCCCACATGATTTCCTGATATGCTCATTGGTGTGCCGATCTGACAGCCTGACCCCCAGGATGCTCCTAAGGCAGCTAGAGTGCACCCGCTCAAGCTTTTGCGATTGCACTTTGGTCAGGGACCAACACTCACTCCCGAACAGCAGAATTGGCAACACATATGCCTTGTAACACTTCACCTTCGTAGCCAATGACAGATGCTTGGTACCCCACATCTTTTCAAACTGCTTAAACCTCCCCACAGCCTTACCCCTCCTGATATTCAACTCCACATCCAACCTGCCATCAGTCACAAGCACACTTCCCAAGTACTTGAACTGTGACACCTCTTTTACCACACCCTCACTGATAACCACCTCTGGTCCTTGCTGCACTGGCACATCCCCCTCCTTCCAATCCTTGTCAATGGACAGGATCTCAGTCTTGCTTGCATTGATGCGCAACCCAAGACTAGCAGCAACCTTGTCCATCACCTGCAGCATGACCACCAACTCCTCCCTGCTGGGACTTAGCAACACCATATCATCTGCATACAGCAGAACAGACAACAGCTCCACACACCCACCACTACCACACCCATCACGCTCAAGTTTCCCATCTGCATGATAGGCTAGCTTCACCCCACATCCCTCCGGCATCTGAGCCATTGCCTGCCGAACCACAAAGTCCATGTAGATGTTGAACAGCAAGGGAGCAATGACACATCCCTGCCGCACCCCGCCATGCACATCAAACCACTCAGACACCACACCACCCATCCTAACAGCAGCCTGTGTGCCAGTATGCAAGTCCATCAGCAACTCTATCAGCTTTGTGTGTACCCCGTACACATGCAGGATGCGCCATAGCGTGTCTCGCGGTACAGAATCATATGCCTTACGCAAATCCACAAAAGCCATGAATAGAGGCTGATCGAATGCTACAGACTTAGAGATGACCTGGCGTATGGTGAACAGAGCATCAGTGAGGCCCCTCCCCTTCCTAAAAGCAGACTGGTTATCAAGCAGTTGTGCATCGATATGAGAACTGATCTTAGCCAAAATGACCAAGACATACACCTTCCCCGGTATACTTAGCAAGCTTATCCCCCTATAGCTATCTCTCACTTTGCGCTCTCCTTTGCCTTTATACAGTGCCACCAACAGTGCACGTTTCCACTCCACTGGCGCTTTCCCTGACTCCCACACCGCCACAATGACCCTGTGCAACCATTTCAGCATGGTCCCACTGAGCTTTAGCATAGGCGCTGCGATACCATCAACCCCAGGAGCTGCCCCATTACGACAGGCAAAGACAGCTTCTTCAACCTCCTGCACGGTAGGTGGCTGAGCTGCTGCTTCACTCTGCTGGTTTGCACCTTGCCCTGCCTCCATCTTCTGCACTAACTCCTCAATGGTCTGCTGCATTTGCTGGTCGAGCTTGGCAGGGCAGTTGAGGACATCAGCAAAGTGCTCAGCAAAGCACTTCACCACCTCCTCCCTGCTTTGGAACAGCTGCTTGCCATCAGCACCCCCTAGCACAGCTGTAGGAGCAGCAGAGCTACTGCCCTGCTGCTCCTTGAAGATCCGCTGGACATGCTTGTGGAACACGGCTAGATTACCAGCTTTTAGAGCATGTTCCGCAAACAGCGCTTGCTGCTTGAAGTACCGCTCCTGATCCTTCTTAACCGCTCGCCTAGCAGCATTATTGGCCTCCCTGTAATCTGCCCTGGTAGCATCATTAGGAGAGGACAGCACCGCTGCATGTGCTGCATGTTTCCGCTCAATCTTCTGCAAGGTCGCATCGGATATAGCATCCTGGTGCAGCTACCATTTGCCTGAGGGGGCTGCTCCTGGCAGGCCTGTTGTCTGCTGGGCTGCTGCTCCTGCTCAAGGGGCTGGTCCCTTTGTTTCCCTCCTCTACCTCTGGTTTGGTCACATTCTTGAGAGGACTGTTTCCCCTACTGCTGCGTCTGCTGCTCTTGCCTGCTGTGGGACTGCTGCACCCCTTTGTCTTATCAGAGACAGGCACTGCCCCATTGTTAGCAGACACATTCACTAAACTCCCGGAGCCAGCCCGCGTTGATGCAGGATTTGCTGCTGATGCTGAGATCTCAGATGCCTCCCTAGGGTTCGATACAAAACCCTCGGGTGCACACGCTGCTTTGGAACCTGCCATAGGGTCTGGGCTTTGAGACCTGGGGCTCGCAGCACCAAAGCCTCTCCCACCATCCACAGAACCACCGCCGCAGCTGCTGCTTCTAGCAGCAATTGCACCCCCCTTGCTGCTTCCTTCTTGCTTAGAAGCTTGCTGTGACTGCACCTGTTGCTGCAGCTGTCCATCTGCTGCATCCTCTTCATCACTATCATCCCGGAACATGTTATAAGGCCTACCCAGTGTAGCTCCCGGAGTAGGAGCGCGAGGGTTCCCCTTCGCCCTCATCTTGGCCTCCCGTACTTCTGTAGCAAGGTCAGCATTGTGGCTAACCATCATCTTCACAGCAGGAGGACTAGGGGCAGCTGCAGGGCTGCTGTTCCGGCTATGGCTGTGTTCCTTGACGTTATGCTGCTGATCCAGCTGCTGCTGCTGCTGCTCTACCACCTGCGCTATCCCATGCCCCAGCTGCTGCTGCTCTTCTGGTTCCTCCTCGTCAGCACTATCATCCCGAAACATGTTATAGGGCCTGCCAAGGGTCGCTCCAGGGGTTGGCGCTCTTGCATTGCCCTTGGCCTTCTGCTTTGCCTCCTTGATCTCTGTTGCAAGGTCCGCATTCTTGCCTAACAGAGCTTTAAAAGCAGCGGGTTTCTGACCTGCTGGCATACTGCTGCTTGCTTGTGCTGCTTGCAGTGCCTGCTCCTCTTCCTGCTGCTGCTGCTGAAGCTGCTGCTCTTCTTCCTCTGCTTCATCATCAGTGCCATCTCTGAACATGTTGTAAGGTCTGCCTAATGTTGCTCCAGGGGTTGGGGCTCGTGAATTCCCCTTAGCCCTCTGCTTAGCCTCTTTGATCTCTGTAGCTAGGTCCGGGTTCAATCCCAACCGTGCTTTCAAAGCAGGAGAGGACTGGCTGGGAGGAGCGCTGGTGCTTGCTTGTGCTGTTTGTGGCACCTTCGGTTCCTGCACCTGCTGCTGCTGCAGTGGCGGCACTTCTTCCTCGGCTTCGTCCTCGCCATCGTTCCCGCCTTTGAACATGTTGTAAGGCCGGCCTAGTGTTGCTCCAGGAGTAGGAGCACGAGGGTTTCCCTTAGCCTTCTGCTTAGCCTCCTTGATCTCCGCTGCAAGGGCCGCATTCTTGCCGAGCAGCACCTTTAGAGCAGGGGGGCTCTGATCTGCTATGATGCTGCTGGCTGCTTCCATTGTCTGCTCCTGCTCCTGCTGCTGTTCTTCCTCTGCATCACCTTCATCATCATCGCTATCATCCCGGAACATGTTATAGGGCTTGCCAAGGGTCGCTCCAGGGGTTGGAGCTCTTGCACTCCCCTTAGCCCTCTGCTTAGCCTCCTTAATTTCCGTTGCTAGATCTGCATTATGTCCCAGCAGCATCTTCAAGGCTAGTGATGCCCTCCCTGCTGCCGCACTGCTGCTGCTTGTGCTCGTACTGCCAGCTTGTGGCTGCTCTGTGCTGCTGTTCTCCCCCCGCTGCTCTGCCGCCGCTCCCTCGTCCCACTCCTCTGCATCATGCCCCTCTTCCCCGTCCTCGTCGTCACCCTCATCACGGAACATGTTGTAGGGCTTACCGAGTGTGGCCCCGGGAGTAGGAGCACGAGCATCCCCCTTTGACCTCCTGGTTGCCTCCTTGACCTCAGTGGCCAAGTCAGCATTACGCCCCAAAAGCATCTTCAAAGCAGGAGACTTCCGACCTGCATCACTGCTCGGCTGCTGATGTTGCTGCTGTGGAGTTGCTTTGCCACCAGCCTTCCAACCTGCTGCAGCACTGCTGATCTCTGCTGGAGCTTGAGCTGTACTGCTGGTCATGGTAGCAGAGATGCCGCTGCTTGGACCACCACTAGCGCTGCTGCTGCTTGGTTTGGAGGGCTCAGGAGACCTCCTTATGCTCTGGAAGTTGAGGATCAGTTTAGGCACCTCAACTGGTGGCTCATCACCAACATCGTCATCAGAAGATGAGGGCTCCAATTTCTGCTGCTGCTGCTCCTCTTCTGGTTCAGGCTGGCCCCTGTGTGGTTCTCCATGTACTGCAGGTACTTGCTGCTGCTCTTGCAAAGCCTCTGCAGCTTCCGCTAGAGCAAAGACTGCTGCTGCATCTGATGTTGCACCTGCGAAGTTGCTGACAGGCTTACCCAAGGAAACACCGGGCGTGGGCGGCCTGTGGGAAAGCTTATCAGCCCAGGACTTGGGCTTCTTACTGGGACTGGTGCTGCTGCTGCTAACGTCGCTGTTCTGAGCCAAACCCTTACCCAGGCTGCTGCTGCTGGCACCCTCAATCCCATTACCATGCACCAGCACCCCCTGCTCTTCCATCTCACAGGCGAGGTCCTTGTTATGCTTTGCAAGCAACTCTGTAAGAGAAGGGGCAGCCTGCTGAACCCTGACGGTTGCAGCAGCAACAAGGGCATGTTGCTCAGGAGGAACTGGTCCTGCTCTAGGTGAAGAGCTAGCAGCCACAGCCGCTGCAGCAGCGGCGGCTGTTTCCCTTGCCCGCCCTTGGCCATGAGTCTTGAAGATGTTAACTGGTGGCCCCAGAGGCATCCCTGGAGTAGGAGGCCTGTTTGCCAGCTTCTCTGCCCAGCTCCTGCCTGGCTGGCCGCTGCTACGGTTGCTCCCACTGTCAGTTGGACTGCAGGACCTCTCTACCCCAGCCTCAAGTAGCTCACAAGCCAGTGCTGGGTTGTGCTGCATGAGGGAGAGCTGTGCTGGAGATGCTGCAAGAGGATGCTCTACACTATGTTGCTGTGATGTCCCAGCCTTGTCTGCTGTGGACCTGCTGGTGCTGCTGCTCTGCATCCCTACCAACTGTCCCTCCTGCAGCTGAGGTGGCATACATGAGGAGCTGTTACAGCTACTGCTGCCAGCTGTAGCTGCATGCTCTTTCAGAGGTCCTGGGAGCTCCAGCTGTGCCGGTGCCTGACCTTGTGCATTGTCAAACCCAACCACCCTGCAAGACTCCCGCTGCATCCCAGCAAGCACGTGTGGAGTGAGAGGATGCTTGTTCAGCTTCAGCTCCCACTCAAGCTGCTGTGCAGCTGCAGCTGCAGCCTTCTCAGGACTGGAGCTGCTAGCTGCAGCAGCAGCTACAGCAAACTGCACCTGGGGCATGGCATTTCCCTTTGCATCTGCTGCAAAGCAGACCCCATTACCCCTACCACCGCTACTGCTTCTGCTGTTACTGGCGCTGCGTGGCCTGCACTCTTCCGCATCTGGCTGAGTAGGAATAACCACCTCGTCTCTGCTAAACCGGACCGCTCTCGCACTCGATGGCTGTGCACTACCATGAGCCTCATCAGATTCTGCTGCAGGTATAACAGCTTCATCCCTGCTAAAGCGCACAGCCCTATTGGAGCCGGTGTTGGAGTGGCTATGGTATCCATCACCACCACCAGCAGCAGCTGCTGCTGCTCCAGGGATGACAACATCATCCCTGCTAAACCGCACAGCCCTAGCAGAGGCCACCTCATAGCTAGTATGTTCAGCAGCTACTGGGGTAACAACCTCTTCCTTGCTGAAGCGGACTGCTTTAGACAGGTTGACATGGTCACCAGCACAACCAGCATCAGCAGGAGGAGCAGCTGACATGACAATATCCTCCTTACTGAAGCGCAGTGCCTTAGCTGGCACAACAGGAGGAGGGACCCCCATGCTAGTAGCTCGTGCTACCGGAGCAATAACCTCTTCTCCAGTGAACCTCAGAGCCTTCCCAGCCTGAGCACCGTCCTCCTCACCAGCTTGCAGCTCCCACTCCTTGCTAAAGCGTAAAGTCTTTGCTGAGGAACCCCTAGCAGGGACTGGAGCTGTAGGAGGCTGCTCTGTTACTGCTGGAATTGCAAACTGCACCCCACTGAAGCTCAAGTCTGCAGCCTTGAGAACCCCATGTCCATCCTCTGACTGAGGAGAGGCCTGTTGCCCCAGATTTGGTATGCGGCTGCTGCTGCTCGGGCTGCTGAAGATGCTGACAGGCTTGCCTAAACCAGCACCAGGCGTTGCAGGATGCCCCTTGGAGTTCCTCCTGTTACCACTGGTGCTCCTGACAGGGGTTGAAGGAGAGGCAGCAGCAAACTGCAGACCGGCTGATTTCGATGGTGGTTCCTCCACTTCCCCTTGGCTGTGTCTGCGGGCGATGCTGCTACTGTTGCTGCTACCGCCTTCCTTGAAGATGCTGACTGGTTTGCCCAGACCTACCCCAGGTGTAGCAGGATGCACCTTGCTTGGCTTCTTGGTAGCTGCTGCTGCAATGATCCCTCCCCGTGCTGTTACTGCTGCTGTACTGTTGCTAGTCTGGGTCTTGAACTGCACTATGGGGCTGATGGGGCTGCTACTGTCCGGGCTTGAACCTTTGGTCTCTTCCTCAACCCCGTCAGCACTGCCCTCCTGCTTGAAGATGCTGATTGGCTTCCCTAATGCTGCTCCTGGAGTGGGAGGGTGCCCCTTAGCAACCTTCCCAGGGCTGATCGCGTGTGTTGGTGCAGGAGCACTGTCAGCCCGAGTAGCAATAGCACCACCAGCAGCAAACTGCACTTTGGGTGCAGATGCTGCTCCAAGCTCGGGACCTTCACTGCTGCTGCGGCGCATACTGTCAGTCCCCTGCTCCTTGAACATGCTTACGGGCTTCCCCAAGCCCACTCCAGGGGTGGCAGGATGACCCTTAGAACCCTTCTTCGGCCCCCCCACACCAGCAGCAGCAGCAAGACCAACTTCACCTCTTGGAGCTGTAGAGGGTGTGGAGAACTGAACATGGGTGCTGATACCCTCTTCAGCATCCTTGCCAACCTCCGCACCAGTGAGAGAGAAGCGGACCTGTGAGCCGCCACTGTCTGTCCAGCTGCAACTGCTGCTGCTGCTCCGCCTCATGCTGCTGCTGCCCTCCTTGAAGATGCTGATGGGCTTGCCAAGTGCATTGCCAGGGGTACCTGGGTGCTGCTTTGGCTGCTTGCAAGTAGCTTGATTCTGAGGTCCCTGCAGGATTGTAACCGCACCATCGCCAACGCTGCCCCTCCTGGCACTGCTGCTGCTGCCACTCTCCTTAAAGATGCTGACTGGCTTCCCTAAAGCTACCCCTGGAGTCCCCGGGTGCTTCTTAGATGCTTTAGGTGGTGAACGCCCCTGATTGATAGCAGGCTCAAACTGCTGAGGGGGTTCACCATCATCCATGCTGCTGCTCCTCCTGGCATTGCTGCTGCCACTATCCTTGAAGATGCTGATAGGCTTGCCCAGAGCTACACCTGGAGTGCCTGGGTGCTTCTTATCTGACTTTGCTGGCGAGCGGCCCTGACTGACAGCCCAGGCACCCTGCTGAGAGGGTTCACCATCATTCACAATGCTGCTCCTGTGCGCAGTGCTGCTACTTTCTTTGAAGATGCTGATGGGCTTCCCTAAAGCAACACCAGGAGTACCTGGGTGCTTCTTGGCTGATTTGGGACCAGAGCCTTCCAAAGCACTATCGATAGCAGCATCAGAGCCACGAGCTGCAGACTCAGGGGTGCCATTGCTGTTGATCCCAGGTATGGCACTGCTGCTGCTGCTTGTAGTAGGGCTGCTAAAGATGCTGACAGGCCGCCCCAGGCCTGCACCAGGAGTAGGAGGGTGGCCTTTAGCGCCCTTCTTCCCCTCTGCAGCATTCGAGCCCTTGGCACCCATGGAAAAGTGCACAGCAGGGCAGCTGGCATCCTCGTCAATTCCCTCTTCCTCCTCCTCTCCCTCCCCACCTTCAAACACCTTCACCTGATGTGCATCTGAGAAGCGGCACACTGGTCCTTTCTGCCCTCCTGCTTGCACCTCAGCACAACCAACAGCCTCACCGATACTGCCCTTACCAGGCTGTAGGCTTCTGCTGCTGCTGCTACTATCCTGCCTGCTACTGAAGATGCTCACTGGCCGGCCAAGAGCTGCTCCCGGGGTCGGCAGCCTCTTGTTCACCTTGCTCTTCTTCACAGCAGCTGTGATACGCAGCTGCTCAGCCTCTGTAGCTTCTCCATACTCATCCTCCAAATCCCCATCATCTTCCCCGCTGCCATAGCCATCCTTTGCAAGGATTGGCAAAGGCTTGCCCAAACAGGCCCCAGGCGTCGGAGGCCGCTTACTCATCTTCTTCCCCCATGAACCAGAACCACTACCCCCTCCCTGCTTCTGCCCCCCGGAACCGCTCCCGGTTGCTGCAGCTGGCTTGCTACGCTGAGTGCTCCACCCTGGGTTGCTGCAATCAGCCACATAGCCATCATCATCCTCATCATCAGCACCGGTCACGTCACCACCACCGTCCTCCCCACCGCTCCCATCACTACCAGCACCATTACTGCTGCTCTCATCTTCATTACTACTGGCTTCGCTAGCAGCGCTGATGTCGATAGTAAGGCTCCGTCTCTTCATAGACACTGACGAGGCAAACGACGTACAGGGGCTGAGAGAGCGCCCCGATAAGCTTGTAGCGGCACCTCCTTCTCCTCCTGGGACATCTGACACTCCATGGGGAATCACAATCGGTGTTGCTGCTGCTGCTGCTATAAGAGGCTGCTGGGGTGGTGGTGCCGGTGCAGCTGCAGAGGCAAGTACTGCAGCTGGGTCTACTGCTGGTGCAACTGCAGCAGTGACAGTTGTTGCTGCAGACGGAGGAGGCACAGATCCAGCTCTGACGGGTGTGAGAGGGGTCTCGGTCACACGCGGCGAGGCTGAAACCGATGGTACCCGAGGAGGAGCAGATGCAAGCAGACCCTTCAAGCTGGTGACGCTGCTGCCAGGGAAGGGTGCTGCAGCAACTTCCACTACCTGCCGGAGGTACTCCTCCCTGCCCACATTGCTGCTGCTCCTACGTGGTACCCCTGTTGCCTCCTTACACTCCGTCGTAATTACAGAGCGGCCACGTGTACTCTTGACGGTGTCAGCAGCACCAGGGGCTGTAGCCAGGAGGCCAGCAAGGGAAGGTGACGGGCTCTTCCTCTGTTGCCTCAGAAGTGCAGCTGCAGTGGGAAAGTCCTCCTGAGGGTTAGCTGGAGGGCTTGCAGCCAAGTTGGTCTTGCCCATGTCCATGTTAGCAGGGCATGATACTGCTGACAAGAGACTCTGCTGCAGCTGCACCTTGCTGTACTGCTGTGGCTGCTTTGAGGCTGCAAAGGCCACGGTGGGAGACAGATGTTCACGATTGCTTGCAGCGATGGGAGGTTGGGGTGCTGCAGCAGCTGCAGGGATTGCTCCACTTTCAAGAGCGGTACGGATGCGGTCCAGAGTTGAATCAGACACATGCCCATCAGGAGTGCGTTCTATGCTGATAAGCGCCTGATAGAGGGAGGGATGCATGGCTGAGAGGCGCAGCAGTGCTGTTGCCGGGTCTGGCAGGGGTGGGCCAGAGGCTGCAGGGGCAGTGGCTGCTTCAATGAGGGAAGCAGGCCCTTCTGTGGTTTGAAGAGCATGGCCGGGTCCGAAAGCTGCGCATAAGAGAAAATATATGGTTTGATTGAGGAACTCAATGCTGCAGAGTGACTAAGGGTCCTATCTGTGGTGCTTGTTGAACCTTCATCAACCAGACCATCATGTAGGCGAATAAAACATGGGTGGTGCAGCAAATAGGAATGCTAAGCTGTTCACTCTCAGTTTCCAGTCTCCATGGGACTAGGGAATCTAGTGGTTTACACATGCTAATGAGCATGTTCAGCAGGTAGGGAGCAATGCTGCTGCTTGACAGATCCAGGTTTGCCATACTACAGCAAGGGATCTTCAGCCAGGCATACATAGTAGTTTGAGAGTAACCCGTCCATCTGGCAAGGACCTATATGCTGGGCAATTGCAGTAGACCCTTTGATGCTGGGGCAGTGCTTACCTGCGCTAATCAAGCCCCTGTTGGCTTCTGGGTAGCACCTGCCTGGAGAAGGGAAGCTTGGACCTGGAAGCTTCGCAGGGGCTGTGTGCTGCTTTGCCATTCCTCCCGACCCGGCATATTCCAGTGAACCTGCTTTGCTTAGGTCACCAGATTGTGCCCGGGTACTGCTTGTTTGCTTGATAGCATGTGACCCTGCTCCATTCTGCTGCCACCAGAAGGTATCTGGGCTGCTGGGTCTGTTCGTGAAGGACATGTATGAGATTAGCACTTGAATCTATAAGTGTTGGACGAGGTCCGGTTTGCGAAGCGTTGGACAAGGCCCGGTTGCAGGGTGCAGCAGGGGGCCAACCACATACCTGGCTTCTTTAGGGGCAGGCGCTGCTGTCCTGAATCTCGCAATTTGCTCGGAGATGGAGCTTCCCCGAGCTTCCTGTGCTTTTGTGTGATCTGGGTCTTCCGCTGTCTGCATTTGGTGCTTTAAGCAAGAAGGAAAGCTACTAAGTCCTTGTGCTCATTTCTCACTCGGCCACGTCTGCACAGCCCCAGGGAGCTGCAATCTTCTGGGACTGTTATCTGGCACGTTCAATGCCCCCTGTAGATGCAACTTCGCTTTCAATGCCTGTGCCTTCGAATCATTGGGCTCTTGCTTCGCTAACTGGGTGGTGCCCAGGCGTTGATGGCCCAGCGAGGTGATACAAGGAGAAAACAGACCACCCTGTCAGACCCTAAGGGGACCGGAAGGATGTTTGGATGTTTTAAAGCGTACCACAATAGGTTTGAAAGCGCCTTTAGACCCACGTTAGGGTCAAGAACGACGGGCACGCAGTAGCACGAGGTTCAGGACTCGTAGGGTCTAATAAGGTTCAGAGAAGATTCTCGTCTCCTTTCCGTCCGCCCACTCCCTCTTCAATTGTGCCTCCAACAGCCCCCAAGGAAGCCGTGTCCTGCTGCGCTCTTCAGCGGATGACAGTTGGCTATCGCACTGCCTATGCGGCACCATCCCAGCGATTATCAGTTGGCCTCGAGCTTATTGGTGTGGTCTTGCAAGAGCAGCTTCGCTTAACTCCACGGGCCTTCTGTTATCATGCACATGGCTGACTCGGCATGTTGTTCTGGGCTCCATAGTGTCTAGATTAGGTTCGTCTCTGCTTGGCCGGCGCAAGATGGCCTCCTCGAATGCATTTGCTCTGTTGGAGGCATCTGACGACGAGGATATCGAGAGCAAGTATATGACAAAGAAAGCCAAGCAGCACTTGCAGCAGCAGAAAGCAAAGGAGGAGGCGGAGAAGCAGAAGCGCGAGGAGGCGGAGAAGCAGAAGCGCGCGGTTGCTGTGCAGGCCAACGCCCAGGCACAGGCTCAGAGGGTAGCTGCAAGCTTATTCTCAGTACCAAGTTCATCTTCTGGGACTTCATCTGCAGCAGCTTCTGCTCCTCAAGGCTCTAACCAGTCCAACGCAAATCACTATACAAACGGAGCAGGTACCTCTTCACGCCAGACACAAAGACAAGCTGCGCGAGATAGGGGCGACAGCAGGGCTTTCAGGCGTACTTTTCAGAAGGTCTTTGTTGAGAACAATACCAATACGGTGGTGTTGCGTCTTCATGAGACGGACATTGTTAGGGTGAAGCCCAATGGTGATGTGATACTGAATTCTGGTGGTTGGACCACTTGGAAGACCATGCAATCCATGAATGATGTTTTGGAGCTGTTTGATATGGAGGTGGCTAGCACTGGTGGATCAGTGAATGCAGGCAATTGGATAGTAGATGATGGACATGGCAAGAAGTATCGCTATGCAGACAACATGCTTGTGCCAGCTGGGGCTGAGGAGGACAGGCACAGGGCCCGGATCGTGTTAGAAGAGTATGAACTTCCTGTTCCAGCTGCACTAGTACCCAAGCCAGTGACAACTACTGCAAGACCTCCCGGTACTATCGCCCCTCAGACACCAGCAGCATTCCGGCCGCCGGTTGCAGCAGGTAGGGACAGGCTGTCACATGAAGGCAGGGGCAACATTAGGAGATATACATGGTTTCTCATCGCAGCTGAAACTGCTTACCAATGGACCACGAGATACGTTCGGTTCCAGGGGTCAGATGCATGCCTAACCTTCGCAAGGAATTAGCACACTCTATGATGGGTCAGAGGTACACCTTGGCATTGTCTGGCTAGTCCATGCAACAGTGTGGATCATGGTGTGGTGATGAGTATTATGTCGGGCTTGATTCAGTGCATTGTGTACTGCGAGGCCATTGCCGGCAGATTAGCGATGACGCCGCGTGTCTCTAGAACAAAGACTCTGTTCTTTCTCTGTCAACAACGCTGGCATCTTTGTGTGGGCGGCGCAGCAAGCATTGTTTTAAGCACTGTTTCACTCATTTCACTATGACTGATCTTGCACTTGTGCTGTGCTGTCCACAGGTGAAAGTTCCCCAGCTAGTGCTACCAGGGCTCCCCCACCAGCAAGGGTTGCTGGCAACCCCACTCCTCCCCCAGCCATGGTAAACAACACCGTGCCAGCAGCTGCAGCTGTGGACCCTGCCATGCTAGGGCCAAAGAGCAATCCTGAGGTGGTTGCCAAGCAGCTAGAGCAGGTGGAGGCACAGCTGAACCATGCACACTTGGAGAATGTTGCTGAGGAGGATATATGCACTGTGTGCTGGGAGAGGCTCAGGCAGATTGTTCTGATTCCCTGTGGGCACTTGGTGCTGTGCCAGGAGTGCCTCGAAGAGATCATGGGGAAGCCTGAGAAGCTGTGCCCCATGTGCAGGGAGCCCATAGCAGAAGCCTTGCCTGTAGTGTAATGCATGGAGGGGTGCTAGCTCTGCACGGGCCGCTCTTGGGTGGGAAAAGGGGATTGCCATTGCCATTGGTGGTGGGCATCTATTCATAGCATGTTGTCCGAATGGCTTTCTATGATATCTGTATTAGCTTGATTATATGTGCTTGTAATGGCTTGAAACGTTGTCCGGATTGAATTACAGGTGTGCTGATGGGCCAGGTGGACTGTTGCGGCATTGAACGGTCTGAGTCTTTGTGTGTGCTAGGGCGCCTTCCACAATTTGGATATGCTTTGCATGGGCAGTAGAGAGGACTGAGATATGATTTGCCTGTGACATGGATGATGCAGTATCTTGAGGATGTTTCTTGCTTCCATGTTTGCATGCATCAGTTGCCATGGGTCAGCCTGCTTATGTATTAATCAGATGGGCAGCTGTCATTCTTAGTGCCACAAGATACATGCATTCCTGTGTTGCATATGTCTGTTGTCCTATGTCCATGCTGTATTGCTGTCCACTTTGCTTGTTTGCATGCTGCCATATGGAATGCTTTTTGGTCCATAAGGGGTTTGCTTGTTGGCGGTGTTTGTGGATTAACAAGAGGCACAAATGCTGTTGCCCTTCTGATATTATTTGGTGGATAGGTAAACTGGTGCGTAGGGCACGTTTTGTGGTGGTGTGGCATGGCTGGACAGGTAAGTGAGAGCCGTGATTTGCAACTGCATGGATCTGGGAAGCATGGCACTGCATCTGATGGCACCTTTTAGGAAGGTGGTGATTCGCCTCTTTCAGCTTCTTGCCAGTCTCAGAATCGTGCTGCAGATATGGGCAGTTTCTGGTTGGTCGTGCTGCAGTTCTGATGGACTGCGGGCCATGCACGGAGGACATGTAGCGTTGGCTTTACCATAAGTGATCATAATGCTTGGTTATTTTTGTTTGCGTGGTTGCTTGTAATTGAAGGTCTGCGTTGCAAAAGACAGCGCGTGGGATGTTGCGTGGAGGTTATCGTGCAGGCGACATGTTCTGCAGCAGGCCTGTGTGTCTCCCGCGATGGATCATTGCAGGTCCCTTCTGCACCTTGGCAGTGTCCTATTGTCGAACGTTGCAGTGATGCATTGGATGGCATCTGCTCCCTCACCTTGGTGCTGCAGAACCTCGCCGGTGTGTCGACCGAGTCTGGACATCTGTCAACCTGCTGAACACGGCCGAAGGTGCCTCTGCTGATGCCATGTCGATGTGCATATTGAGGACCGCTCGTTAGAAACTAATATTCAATCGACTCTGAAGGCACTTGGAGGGGTCACCTGGACATGTCCTTTTTGGCGGTACCCGCAGGTGGCGCACATAGCGGTCAGCTATCGGACTGTTCCAAGCCGTGAAAGCCAACATACATTTACAACGTTCGAAATCGTTTGTTTGGGCGGGACAGGAAAGACTGTCCCTAGGTTGCCCAACCTCTCTGGCACGATCCAGCCGAAAATCAATCAGGCAGACCTTGCTCCTGTTATAAGCCGTCGGCAGCCACGAAGCATGTTGCCTTGAAGTGTATCCTGCGCCAGCCGCCCTTGTAAGACCGCGTATTGCCCGCCTGCCGGGCCACCATCGCATCTGCCCAGCAAGCCTGACCAAGCTGGAGACGTCAAGGTCGGCAGTCAGTTGGATATTGTCAACCACGAGGTGGCCAATCAGAGCAAGCCACAGCAATGCCTCCCAAGGACGAGTATTATTACCGGGCATTCATGCGTGTTTATGTGGACCAAGCCAACAGCGAGGTAGTGGTACGATTCCACAGGACCAACATCGTCAGGATCAGGCCCAACGGCGATGTCATCCTCACTACAGGCAACTGGTATACTGCAACCACTGAACAAGCAATGAATGATGCCCTCCAAGCAATCGACTTTGAGGTATTCCACCGTGGACAAGTGTCTTCTCAGAACTGGTTTGTTAGGACCAGTGAAGGTGACGAGCTGCCCTACAATGACGACATAGTGGTGCCTGGAACAACACCTGAACATAGGCAGCGGGGAAGGCTAGTAGCACAGGCGTACAACGTAAACCCACCTCCTGCAGCAGCAGCAGCCAATAGAGGTCCCCGCGTAGTCCCAGCTGCCCCTCGCGCCACAGGCCCAGCAGCACCTAGACCCGCAGCAGCAGCACCAGCAGGCGCACCAGCACGCCCAGCATGGGGTGCTGCGGGCATGACAGCAGCAGAGAGGCTGAGAGCAGGCCAGCCAGGTGCAGCTGTTTCCTCAGGTACGCTTCTTCCTGACACAAGCAATTGCATCATGTAATGCAAACTGTGCGGAGATATGAGACAGCTTGCCATGGTCGCCCATCCCCAGAAGCGGAGCTTTCTTGTGCACAGGGCTCTTGCCAAGCTTGCTGCGGTACTCTCATGCAACTTGATTTGCCACAGCTGCATGTGCAAAATGATCTAATGCCGTGGCCTCTACTGTATGACATCAGTACCTTTCAAGAGTGGTTGAGCTGGCCACTGTGATGACAATGAGAATTTGCAGATTTTCACTGTGGGCAGCATACAGCCGGCAGAAGGAGCCTCTGAATGCAGATTGACAATTGCTTGCAGATTCGGTAACCCATTGAGAGGAGCTAACTAGAGTTAGAGGCTGAAGCAATTGCCTCCTCGCATCATCTTTCCAGCATTGCGCAGCTAGAATCAACTTGCAATAGTCCTTACGAGTCTGAATCTGGGGTCCGAACACATACCGTACCTGGAGCATTGTTGGGCCTCAAGACAGCGTGACTGGAGATGGAAAGCCGTTTGCTGCATTATGTTGCCCATCTATATGGATTAAGCGCTGACCATCTGTATCTTCTTGTCCTGCAGCTCCTCGCGGTGCATGGGGAAACCCTGCCCCTGGAATGCCCCCACTCGCACAGCACGCAATGTACCCCACAGAAGCACCAGCAGTGGCCATCCAAGGCCCTCGGTTATCAGTTCAGGATCAGCTTGCCAACATGGTGGCGCAGC
This sequence comes from Pseudopediastrum boryanum, assembly GCA_963556185.1. Lineage (NCBI taxonomy): Eukaryota > Viridiplantae > Chlorophyta > Chlorophyceae > Sphaeropleales > Hydrodictyaceae > Pseudopediastrum > Pseudopediastrum boryanum. Next base: position 8,964,312 of record OY744497.1, on the reverse strand, counting down.
TAGACATGGATGATGATCTTCCAGATGAGCACTTGTGTGTAATTTGCATGCACCAAGCTCGTGACACGGTCCTGGTGCCATGTGGGCACATGGTGATGTGCAACACGTGCTGTACTGACATCATGACTAAGGCAGCTGCTGGAAATGCTGCAGAGTGTCCTGTGTGCCGTGTGGAAATCATTGAGACATGCCAGATCAATCCAGAGGATTATTAGGGCTCTCCTTGGAACATTGCTGCATGTGCTCCTGCTGAAGCCCTGCTGAAGCTTTCAGTTATTGCTATAAGGGTACAGATTGGCCCCACAACCCTATCACCACATACTGGCAAGGGTGCTTACTGTGCTGATGCGAGCATCAGAGGAAGCTGGGTAGTATTGCCAGGAGTCGGGGCTTCCACATTGCCTTAATACTTGCAGGGCAAATATGCAAAGGGGCTTTGGCATAATGGCATCAGTGCAGCTCACGGGGGGGCTCCTTGTCGAGCATGCTTACCATGCAGGAAGCTTACCAATGTTGTTGCCTGCAGCTTATGGATGATATGCTCTGCTTGCCACAGTGTGCAGCTGGATGTAAGAGGATGGGGTCTGCCGTGCTGTTGCTGTGGTATCCTTTGCATGAGTGGCTATCCTTGCTTCTGCGCTGCTTGTCGGTTGGTACTGAACTAGGGTTGTTTGCTTCACCAGGGCTGGTTAGTCATGATCTATATGTCTCAGGTACACAAGCCGTCATGCTGTGGTGTTGGGGTCTGAGAATCGGTCTCAGTGGTGGGAGCAGCATGGAGGGGAAAGTAAAGTCAGTTTTTGGTAGCATATGAGAGATGTGTTTGTAAGTGTAGTGGCATAGCCAACTGCACACATGCGTGTTAAAATGGACTAACAGACTGGATTCCAGACATTCATGGACACCTAGGACAATTGTGATGTGCCGCTTGGTCAGTGATGTGTGTTGAGCTCTCTTGCTGGTGTAGTTTGTAGTAGTAGTGAGTTTGGGTGCTTGTTTAGTTTCCTGCTGCATTGGCCAGTGTCTTTCATGCCGCGGTACTTCCCTTGAGTGCTTGATGCTGCAAGGCAGACACTGTGCTCTCGCTGGGTTGGATTAACTGGCTTATAGACTGGGGATGCTATGCTAGGGAGGGCGAGGTGGCTGGGGCAGGGGCGAGCTGGGGTAGAGGGGTGTTGGTAGAAGGTTGTGTGGGACATATTACCACTTTTCATGATATGCCATAGCAAAAAGTGCCATAAACCCCACACCTGAAGCCGTTGCAAAACACAGCGAGGTGGAGCAGAACACGGGTTTATGTCTGCATAGTGCTGAGTGTGTGTGTTTGCCTGCGAAGGACCTGAGGTGCATTCGACACATTGATTAAGTGTCATTCCTCAGGCCGGCAACATGGGCGAACCCACACTTTGACCCGATCATACCGCGTACGGCATGACCCTTCGAAAACCCCGCCCGCATCGGGGTTCGGAGTGACTGGATGGGACATATGCAGTTCCGTGCCAGTTGTGGATTGACCAGCCCTTCACTGCACCTGCTTTAGGCCTGCCTCTAGTGCCGAATTCGACAGTTTCCCTGAAACTGCATCTGTCCCAGGCCAACTGTGGATTCAGCACTGAACGCACGGGCGGGCCGCCTAAGTTAAAGCAGGTGCACTTTAGGGCTGGTGATCCTACATGTGGAGTCTGATATTGCCCACTCAGAGCCGTTTGGCCCAGACTGTCCATTGGCCACCTCAGGCCATTGTAGTCTGCATCAGCTATGCCCACATGTCCCCACAACAACGGTCGCTGGGAAGTTTCTATAGGGCTATGCTGGTGGCACCTTGCTCATGTGTGGCTGCCTTTAGTTTGTCATTTTTGTCGGCACGCTGCGCTTGTTCCTTGCACCACACGACCCTTCACCTGACCTGGATTTGTTGCTAAGCCACACATAAATGATATGCTGCTGGTGGACCAGTTGCTTTCGGGAGTACGGCGTGGGATGGTGAAAGCATGGGGTGCGGGATGACTTGGGTGTGTCGGCGCTGTAAGCTGTGAGCAAGCTTTAACTGTTAAGTCATTCAAATGGTGTGCGAGTCACGCCAGTCTGCCCTCTCGGAGCCCAAACTCGGCTCGGTAGGCGAAAGGTCGGCAGAGTCAACGGCTAGGGCACCTAGTGACAAGGGGTGCCTCATGGTGAGCACGCTCTGCACCTCACGCTACGCTCTGACTGTGGAAACAGCTCAGGAGACTTGGTCAGTCTATGCTGTCTGCACACAGCCTGTGTGATCTGAACGTCTGCTGTAGTGTGTGACATGCCAACTGGGTGACAGCGCGCAGTAAAGATTGTGTACTTAAAATTGTTCTAGTGCTTAAACGTACTTGGGCATGTCACATAAGGATATAGGGCACCCTAGAAATGCCCCACCGTACTGATATCGCGTGATAGTCAGGACGAACGTATCCACACTTCAGGACCCGCCACAGCTTCTGGCCCCGGAAACCAAGTAAAAGACACTTACGGATCCATTATTGCCGCCATGAGCAATCAGACGCATACACAGACGCAGCAGCTGTACACCCATGGAGCGGAACCCAAGGCAGTCCAGCAGCGGCGTGCCAAGGTGACTTTGAGGGGCAAAAGCAGACAGATACAGCTTTCTGCGGAAAGGGCCAAGTGTAACCTTCAGCTGTGCCTTCATCCCAGTATCGAGAAGACGAGCAGCAGCCAGGAGCATTGCCTGCCAACATCATGTTTGACAGGAGGGTGGTTCGTGGGAACACATATGCTGCCCGTATCATGCCAGCAGATGCCACACTGGTCCTCAAGAAGCCTGGAACCATAGCGTAAGTGCCCAACCGACCCTAGAGGCACTTCTAGGGCGTTACAGCAGCTAATTCAGCAGGCGGCGTCAGCCGCTGCACTGTATCTCCCCAGCTGCGCAGAAAGGCAGTTGATGCTCCTCTTATCGGTTGCTGCAGCTTTAAGGTTGGATGCATGCCAACATGATAGGAACAGACACTGCAGATCAATCACCAGCTGCAGCTGGCCCAAGCTTGTCCTGCAGTATCATGCGTGTGAAGCAGAATGCAATGAAGAACTGCAAATATGGCCCAGCCACCAGGGTACCTCTGCTGCATCATATGCACTAAACCTCACTAAAAGCAGCCCTGTGACCAAGCAATATCAAAAACTGGTTCAGCACAAGTAAAACAACTGGTTCAGTAAAGTAAGCAGTAGATACTCATGGATGCTCTGCTCTTCTCTGCCTGCACAGGGCCAAGAGGAGCGCCTTCAGGCCTCGGCAGATGGCAACACCAGAGCCAGTAGAGGGACGCAGACACATGGATGTACAGGTGAACTGCCTATTACATAGCTGCAACCTGATCACTACATTTTGTAAGACGCCATAGCAAACATGCCATAGGTCCACTTGGGTTGACATGTAACAATGCTTCTAGCTCCTGCTTGCTTAGTATGTGTGATAAGGTAGCAGGTGCTCACTGCATGTGCCCTTGCAAGGCGGACTATGGTAACTATCACCCCAGGACAGCCCCTTGGTAGGCATGGTGCTTGCACATATGCCATTGCCGCTCCGGATGTTACAGCACGTGCGACAATCATGTCTCCTTAGCAGCACTCCTAGCATTCCTGGTGTTATGTTTTAGCCCTCAGGATGCAAAGCATGTGGCACTTCATGACTCGGTTTTAATGCATGCTTTGTTCCAGCAGAGTAGGCTGCATCTAACACCAAAGGTTATGGTTGCATTGGTGCTGGAGATTGCACTGATGCAGAACTGAAGGTAGCCCGCAGCTGGTACTGCTCAAGAGCACTACCTAAGCAACTGTTCACCTGTGTCGCTGTTTCTTTGCTAATTCCTGAGTGCAGACAGATGTGTACCTTGAGGAGTTGACAGATACAGTGCCTGAGAGCGACAATACCACCCAGACAGATGCCTTCATGGATCGGCCACCCACACCCCTCTTTGTGCCTCAGAAGACAGGGATGGATGCAGCAACACAGATAGAGAAAGGTATGAGGGTCAAGCAGCAAAAAATCTTGGGACATCCGAGAAACATACAGGGTTATAAGATCTTCTTGTCCGACGTGGCATGGTTTCCAGTAATTCACATGGCGGGGGGTTGCCAGCATTTGTGGCGCTACGGTTCGCTTCTTTCTGGTGAACCCCAAGCAAGTCAGCTCGGTGTAGTTACATCAGGCTAAATAATTTGAAGAAGGCATTCAGGTAACTTTCTGCTGTTGTGAGTGGCCAACCTGACAATGCTGCCTAGACCGCCATCTGCAGCCCATGGTTGCAGTCCTTGTTGCACCCCAAAGGCAGAGCTTTGACTTGCTACCTTGTTCTCCCTTGTTGCGCTCAGGCGAGCTGTTTGACTTTGATGCTGAGGTGGAGCCTCTGCTTGAGGTGCTGGTGGGCAAGGTGCTGGAGCAGAGTCTCATGGAGGTGCTGGAAGAGGAGGAGCTGGCAGCTATGAAGGCACACCAGGTAAAAGGAGGGGAGGGGGTGTTGCTGACCTGGTTGCTCACTGGGGCACTGAGAAACACTGTGCAGGTGCATAGTTATGGTAAAGGCACAGCACATCATAGGGAATGGTATAGATGGAAGGATGGGCAAAAGAGCAAAGGAAATGGTATCTGGAACCCTGCCAAGTGATGCTACAAGGGTAGGAGCTAGATGAGCATTGGCTGACTACGAAGTGATCCATTTTATGCAGTTGATGTGTGATGAATGAGTCAGGGGCCTACAGAGTTAGTTGCCATGGCTTATCATGAAATGTAAAAACAATGAATCAGGCTAAAGAGAACAATTGTCTGTTGTCATTGTTGAGTTGAACCAGGTAGTTTGGAAAGAGAACTGCTAGTCAAACATTCTGCTCATACACATTCGTAAGGACTCTCACCCATTACTAGCCCTCATGCTTGTTGAGGAAAACACAAATAGTTTGTTCCTTTGTATCTGTTTTTTGTCACCTGCATGTCACCTGCATGCTTTTGGTGCTGTAATGGATGTGCAGGAGCACTTTGAGGCGGTCCGAGCAGCAGAATTGGTGGCGACCCAGCGGCTGGAGGCAGCAGAGAGGCGCAAGATGGAGGAGAAGGAGAGGCGCATGGCACAGGTACACGGCAGAATCCAAAAGCTATTTACATTTCTGTCCTTGCAGTGTATACAGATGCAGATAGGGCATAATTTGTTGGCGAAATTCTGCCAAGCAGGTTGTATGTGTCGATGCTAGTGTCTGCAACCCCAAGTGAGCAGTTTCAGGTTGAACTAGGACATAGTGTCAGCTGCCTAAGGGATAGCATTGAATATTCAAAGGAAGGGGTTCTGACTAGGTTTGAGCTTTTGACGGCTGTACTGTGGATATGAAGCACTTCCAGCCGTAGTATCTCTCTGCCCCTGTGATGCTAATGCAATCATATTGAAGATATGCAGAACATATGTAAATAATAATGTTCTCACTTCATAACAGCAGCCAAGGGAGAATTGGATGCAGCAGGCTGGAGTAATATGAGGTTCATGTGCATATCGCCAAACAATGCAAAGCAAGCACACGTCCTCAGTCTACCAGCAATCCTGTTGGTCCTTGCAGGAGCGGCAGCGCAAGCAGCGTGAGGCTCAAGTGCGTGCCAAGGTGGCTGCCAGTGCCTTTGCACGTGGCTACCTGGATGGCATTGTCACCCGGGTGTTTGACCAGCTGGCAGATGCGGGATACTTCTATGACCCTGTGGAGAGAGAGGTGAGCCTGCGGAGCTACCCATGGATGTTAACTCCACTCGGGTGTTTTCTGTGGCTCCTTCAACCTTTGCTACATTTTGGCAGACTGTCTAGTTGCAGAGTACCGTATGTCTCTTTTGCAATCTTTGGGCGCCAAGAGGGTTGTGGGCATTGTCTGGGATTCACCGCATGACAGAGCAGACCCAATACTAGAGACTGTGTCTCAATATCAGTAGGCATGCTTCCATGTAGTCTACCATTCAGGTAAACCTTCTTGCGGTCTAAGAACCTCCATTTACCAAGCATCACTTAGCTGTATGTGCCTTCCTTTGTGCAAGTCACTACACAAAGGAAGGCACCTTGGCTGGGTTGATTAGGATGTTATCTGATGTCTTGTTGCTCCCGTGGCTGCAGGTTGAGGATGACTTCATGCCTTGGTTGTTAGACCAGGCAGTGCAGCACCTAGAGACAGGCATGTTAGCTAGGTATGTGGTGGCACAGTTGGTGGCAGGAGCAGTGGAGCGCAAGGCAGATATGGAGGAAGCAGCACTGGCAGCAGCAGAAGCAGAGGAGGCAGCAGCGGCGGCAGCAGCGGAGCAGGTGGGTCAGAACAATTTGGAGAGTTATCACCAGTACATTTCATGATACGCCATAGCAAGGATGCCACAGGCAACACACCTCAAGCTGTTACAAAAGCAGCGAGGTGGAATAGAGATTTGGGGTTACATGCAATGCTTTGTACTTTTAGTGCAGGGTGCAGGGATGCACAGAACCTAAATCTTCACTCCGCAGATCAGCAAATCCTTGAGTGTTTCATCACTAACATACCTGTACTCAGGTTGCAGCATCCGACCAGATTGGGCATTTGAATTGGTATCTAACTCATAACAAATTCAAAGAGTGGCAGCCAGTGCATTCGTTTTATAAAGAATTTGAACATAGTACAAAGTTACGAGTACTTTTGTATTGTGAAGGTGTTTGTATGTCCCGGCTTGCTTGAGATTTGGGTAACAGCACCAACTGGTAAGGCTTGTGCATGGCAGCCTTGGGGTGATGCTTGGATGAAGAGCATCCCACTGCTAGTAAAACGGCTGTGACCTTGGACCTGAATAGCCAAAGTAACTTGGTAGCTTACTTGCAGAAGGGTTGCGGTGGTGGGCGGGATGGGGGCAGGATTTCCGCTTGCAGGGGGCCGGGGGCGTAACTGTATGTCTTGAGGGTGGGCGGGTCTCTTGTTTACAGACGGCACCGCTGTATTATGCAAATAATCATTAACACAACAATCTCTTTCTTGTTCTGCTGCAGGAGTCAAAGGCTGCTGCTGAGGCTGATGCCAAGGTGCTGGCAGACATCAGGCAACGGGCAACCTTCATCCTCAACGAGTTGAAGCCAGAGGTAACCGAAAAGCCAGGAAGTCTCAGCTTCATCTCTTGTTAGGTCAGGATCTGGCTACAGTTACAGTGCCGCATAGCCCGGCATGAGGATGGTTCTAGCTTGTACTTTGTGGCACTGTTCAGAGTTGTGCTTGACAGCTACATTGTTCTGTTCATCGTATTGATCGATTACAAGCTCCCATGTGTGATGGAATCATCCGTCTACAACTGGTGTACATTACATTAAGGAGTCGCTCAAAATCCCAACAGCCCAAACAGTTACGATCTGAGGAAGAGCGTGTTTGAGTATGTTACTGCTGGTTCTTGTGCGCTCGTGCTTGCAGCTTGTGGGCAGTGATCAGGTGGCTTCCGTGAGGGCTGAGTTGACCAACAAGGCTCAGGAGGATGTAACATCAAGATGGGAAGCTGAAAAGACACGTGTGGCAGAGGAGAAGAGGGCAGAGCTGGATGCGGTGGCAGCTGCTGCTGCTGAGGCGGCTGAGGCAGCTAGGGCAGCTGCTGAGGTAAGGGAAGGGAAGGGCATGGGGTTTAGCAGGATGCAGGGGTATTCCTCACCAGATCTCCACAGCAGGCTTGTGTTCAGACTCCTCTGCCATGTGCTCATGGCTGGCTTCAAGCAACTGGTGCAGTATGATACATGCATCACATACAGGTGGCATGAATGACAAATTGTATATGTAAAGCTGTTGCATATATGTCCGTGGCAATCAAGAGTCAAGAGGCCTTGCAATGGATCAACCTGCTACATACAGGCATTAGAAGGTTGCACTCTGTCATCAAGCCCAGCAAGAGAGGGTATGGATTTGACTAATATGGGTGAATAAAATAGCTTATCCTTTGCATTGGGTGCTGTTTGCAGGAGGCTGGTGAGGAGCCACCATCAGCAGCAGAGTCAGCAGCAGAAGACATAGAGGCAGCTGTAGCTGCTGCAGTAGCAGCTGTCCCTAAGCCAGATGCTGCTGAGGTCACAGATGGGGATGTGCTTAGTGCATTGATGGAGCAGGGGGTTGTGACCAAGGACGCTATTGTCCAGGGGCTGGCACTGCATGCCCTGCAGCAGGCTGAGTTGGATGCTGAGGAGAAGGGGGCAGAAGAAGAGGTGTAGGTCAGTGGTGCTTCAGGTTGATCAGCTGTGTTTGCGATCTGTTGATATGCATAATCTATATGAAAAGGGCAGACAACAAGTTTTAGGTCCACATGCAGGGTGAGTTAGTCTACCTGGTTTGCCAAGTCCTCTTACACGTCTGCTGGCTTTCAGACTTAATTGCCCCTGCCGCTCCAAGCAGGGCAATAGTGATCCAAAGGCTAGTTCTGCTGTCCCAGCGGTACTGTCACCGCATTGCAGGGTCAAAACTGGGGAGCCTTGAGACATTTATGGCAGAATCCAAGGAGCGTATAAGTGTGACTGACGTACCTCCCAACATTGACAAGACTTTCATGTTTTTCAATCGCGGTTTGCTAGACCATGCAGACATCCAACGCAGTCAACACGGAACACTCCAGTTCTATTGACTCAGACTAATTACTGGCACTGATACACTCAGCGCACAGCCTTAGTACATGGGTCCTGCCAGCAACAGTAACATCGTGGCTTGCTCCCAAAGGCTGTGTCAGAAACCTGGCGGAAGCACTCACCGGTCCCGCATAACTAAGTACTCTGTGCAGCACTGTGGCTTTAACTTCCAGCTATCCAACAGGAAGACGAACAAAGTACTGGTCGGTTTTGCACCGGAGATACAAGGCCAGCTCCATCGTAAATGTAACTGTGATACAGGTCTTATTGTTGCATGGCTTCTTCATTATCCCTTGCTCGGTTTGATTGTTTGTCTTCTGGCGATGAGGTGAACGGATGTTGTCACAGCAACGAGGGCGGGCTCCATCGCCCGTCGGAGATAATGGTGGCAGGGCGAGAGCAGCCTTTGTCTATATGTCTTGGGCGTTAATGTACAGCTACAGCGAACGAGTGCGGACCTGTCGGCTCACTGGCGCTTGACCACCGGGCCCACCGTTCGGTGGACTGGCGGTGAAGGATAACTAGTTGGAGCAAAATCAGCCACGAGACGGCTTCTAAATGGGCCCTGACACGGGTGTATGTGAATTTTCCGTGGCTGCTTTGATAGCTACCTCACGGACTTTGCCCGCCGGTTAGTGGGGTGTGTGGCGGGTCAGCGGCCGCAATCGGTGGCTCGGAGGTGAAGAAAAAGTTCAGATGCGCTAATAACAGACAAAACAGTCAAACAATGCCAGGGCTCGGGCACGAAGTTCCATGCTAGTGGCCTTCGCCTCTCCTGTGAAATTCTTAGCCCGACTCATAGTGAGATCTACACACATTAACAAAAAATTACCCGATTGAGCCAGTAGCAAATGGCACCTCCAGCAGACATTGGCCAAAACATTTCTGACTGAAAACATGCACACTACGCCGTCATGCTTGTGAACGAAACAATTATCAGGGATTGATCCTTGGGCATGCCTGAGCATAAACAGCTCAAAGTAAGTAAGCTTATGGCACCAAAGCTTTAGTACGGTGGCTTAAGTATATCCATGCCATCGAAGGTTAAACGGGCAATGCCCTGGCCAAAGCAAATTCCAAGTATGCATATATAGTTGCACTGCCTGCAGCATGTCATAAGCTGGCACTCACCATACATATGCACAGAAATGCTTAGACAAGATTTAACATACATCTGCACTGGCGGGGTACCATAGGGTTCGTTGGGGCTGCACAAAGCTGTGTTACAGCCCTAGCAATGCCCTAACTAGCCACGTCAGCCATTGCACTGACGATATACTGACAAGATACACAGCCTGCGGCTTAACATATAACTCCCTGAGCAGTCAGTTTCCCCTAGTTGCAGAAGGCAA